>SNQJ01S0003004.1:218577-233783 GCA_010110895.2 Picea sitchensis
ACAATGATGGTCAGAAGCGTTTTGACTTTAAATGTGTCGATGGAAAGCTCGAAGAAGAGGGAGAAGAAAGAGCGGAAGCCGTGTGATTGCAGAGTGAGTTTCAGTGCTGAGGAAGATCAGATCAGAAAGATAGATGAAAGTTCTAGTGTTGTAATCTTTTGTGTTGTATTGTAATTTGTAAAGTAAGCA
This sequence comes from Picea sitchensis, assembly GCA_010110895.2. NCBI lineage: Eukaryota > Viridiplantae > Streptophyta > Pinopsida > Pinales > Pinaceae > Picea > Picea sitchensis. Next base: position 218,767 of record SNQJ01S0003004.1, read on the forward strand.
TTAAGGGAGGGTGTTAGAATAAAGCTTACTTTAGTAAGAGATAACTATGAGTGTTGTAACTGTGAGTTTCAACCATGAGTGTTGTAACTGTGAGTTTCTAGGTTTACTATTTTTAGCTAATCAGATCCACTTAAGTCAGTGATTTGCATGCTATATATGTAACCTCCATTTGTTTGTTAAGCAATGAAAAACAGTTTTGTGTTGTGTGAATTAATTCTTCCAATCTTAATTCCAATGGCAAGGCTCTGATACCATATTAAAAAATTGAAATAGCAAAGATGGCACAAGATTACACAACAAAGATAATATGTGTATTAGCTTTTTCATTTCTGCATAATTACTACACAATTATATAGTTGGATTCAGATCCAATTTATTCTAAACATAGAGAGAGGTTGAGAGAAACTCTCAACAACCTCCAACTGATTCAAATCAAACCCAAACCAATTATATTGTAAACATTATTCCAACATGAAAATCGTACTACACCTCAAATTCGAATGAGCATTGGAAATAGCCAATCCTGAAGTTTGAGCATACTCAGCTTAAGAACAACAGATGAAGATAAGGGTTTTTATGGTTTCTCTTTTTCCTTGATCCAAAATTTACTACAATTTCAATATTTGTATGTGTATTATTCTGTCTCAATTAAATTAGGTTGTTTTTCAATTTTTCAATGTTGTTATATATAAATCTGACCGTTTAAGCCAGGGAACACTGAATTATTTTGATGGGACAGAAGCAAAGAGATTGACTTGAGAGTGCTGGGATGGCACATAATATGTACATTCTGATCTTTATATATGCTTTTTGGTTTTTTTAAAGGTCAATCCTCCACCAATACGATCGTCGGATTTAAATTCAGGCATACGACTGTTCAACTAACATTAACTACCATGAATGGAATCAGGCGGACGCTTGTTTAACTAAACAGTGCTAGTATGAATGGTTGTGAACAGTGCTATACAAAAACAGATCCAGATCGTTGACTGCAAAATCATAAAGCATAGCTTCTTAGCCAATAGAATCAGTGAATTCGCCCTGAAATTAGGTTTAGAACCTAAAACAAACAAGGACTTGAACCATCTGCAACTCGAGCAATTTTAAACAAACAACTTTTTGAAAGAGGAACACCTCATTTTTGTGGGGATAAATGACATGAGACGATGCAGCTTCGGAGATTACGGTGATGATAGATTCACCTGTCCAGCTAAACTACCACCATTAATCTACTGCTGGACCAGAGTTTGGGTATGGCGCTCAGCTCTCAGATTCTCGTGATGATGAGGAAGAAGAAAGGTACTTTTGCCTGAGGCGCTGGTAATGTTGATGGAGGTTGATGTCATTAGAGTCTCTATCCTGTTTGCCCATTGGCATTGCATGCCATGTTTGCCCATGGACATTGCCTCCGAAACAGCATTGACATTTGCCGAATTCAAGGAGGTCTTTGTGTGTGCGGGTGCAAGTGGTGACAAGAAGATATCGCACGGCCACACTGCTCTCATACTCTTTTGGAACCATATATTCAAAAGTTTCCGGATACTTCTTTACTGGACAAGAAATAAGCTCACAAATGCTCACAACATAGAAACCGTCCTTGTAGAGGCCATTCTTCCAGCCTGAAACAGCTGATACCTCGTCAGGTACAAACCCATAGCCAGCGGATAAATTGAAGTATTCTGACATATAAATACCATCACCCTTCGTATTCCCTCTGAGCATTAAATGTGTGCTGCTTAAGCATCTCAGACCGTTCCTGTTCATGCAATTTTCCTAATTAATACTTCAATAACACAGGTAAACAAATTAAAAATAATCAATTAAACGCTGGATGCTGCAGGCTGATATTGTGTTGAATAGGATTATTTTTTCCTGATACGTACCTCAGAATGGAATACCAGTTCTCACCATTGCTTCCATGAAATAAGAATGTGGAACATTGCGGCTTGGTTCTTGATGATTTGTGCCTCTTGAGGATATTTGAATACCAGGGCTCATTCCTCTTAAGAATATTGGAATACCATGAACGACTTCCATGACTACCTCCAGGTACTTTGGTTGTCCTCAAGGATTCGAGGTATGCCTCCTTTTCAGGACAATCGTGTACCACCGCGAATTGATAACACTTCCAATGCGGATGGGTATTATCATCTTTTACAAGTTTCCCATCGTCCTCGGATATGAATACCAAAGACAGTCTGTTGGTGCACAGGATGAATCGGAGAACCTTATAGGGAAGCTGCCAGATTTCCTTCCCAAAATATTTGTCGTCCCATTCCTGAACGGTTTTCCCCTCGACAGTGGACAACCATGAGTTGGCCAGCTTTGCCTTTAACTCAACTTCATCCCCACATAATCTCATCTCTGAAACTGGAGGAAACGAGTTTATTATACTCCTCAAAACATCCATGTTCTTGTTCTTGATCTTCCTACGCTTAGAGCCTGAACTGTTCTCACTATTGAAAAATCCCGAACGCTGACGAATCTCCCTGTTCTTCAAAAGAAAAGGAGGGAACGGTTCGAACACGTCACGGCGGCTATTCGCGGCAGCCAAAGCAAGGGAAATTTCTAAATCGATCAACTCCACGGGTTTTCGTATCACTTCCTGGAGCACTTGCGCTCCCCACCCCAATACTTCGAACCCGAATAAGCTGCAAAACCATGGATACAGAAGAACAAACTATTGAAGTTCAAAAGACATAGTCTATCAATTTAGGTTCTCCCAATTTTGTTTGATAAACTGTTATTATCAAACAAAATCAGTTACGACTAGGTTGATTATATATAGAATGCCAATTTCCATACAAACAACAAAGTTCAACAAAACCAAATCTTCAGAAGTGTTCGGACTATCCACAGTATTGCCTATTGCCTATTTTTGGGATCCAAATCAGGATCCATGTTCAGAATATGATATACTAGCACAGTCGCTAACTGGCTGCTGAGAACGCTGAAAGGTAGCAGCTCAGAATGCGTGCCTCTAATATACTAAGAACATGTGTCTTCACTATAAAATATTTGTGGTAATATGAAATTTTTGGCTGTATTAGGTGGATAAATGGAACGTGGTAATTACATATCGAACAGTAATTTTTTAATGTGATTAGGTAAATGTTAAAAAGTAAACATGTTAACAGATGCATTGATAAATGCAAGAAAGTTATGAATAATAAATCTGATCCATTGATTTTGGAGGACGACTAAGAATATGCCAGCATCTTCAATGCATAGCCATCAGATTAAGGTTTAAGGTTAAATAAGGTTAAAAGATCATTAATTGTGCCCATTGTCAATAGGTATACGCCTTTAGACATAATAACAAACACTAACCTTTTTTTCATTAATTAACTTAAATAACTAAACTTATAAACATAATTAATTAAAATTAAAACAATGAATTAAAATTATGAAATATTAGAATAGTTTTTACTTAAAAATAAAAAAACCTTAAATAACTTAATCAACAAATAATTTTAAATAACTTAATCAACAAATAATTTTAATAAGATTTTTTTTTTAAAACCTAACAAAACCTAAGTTTACATTCATCTTTAATATTTAATATTTAAAAACGAACTCTTCTCGTCGTTTAAACAACCCAGGATTCATTTACACAACCCAGGATTCCTGAAGATGAATCCTGATTTGGATTCAAAAAGTGGACAATCCATTAACAATACTAACAATACTGTAGCTACAAAATACCAACCACAAAAATCTCATCAAAACCAAACCTTATTCCTATATAGAATGGAATTTGAAACATACCATAATTCGTCGGTGCAACTAGAGAGCTTGGACACAGTGAAGGGGAGCTCTTTGTTGCAGACAATACACCGTTTCAGCAACGAGTTCAGACGACTTCCAATAAACAGCAAGAATCTAACGAGAATGTTGTCCTCGCACGCCAATAATACATTATTATCATTATCCGGATCCTTCCCTCCTCTAGAGAAGAAATCTTTGGCCATCCGTGGCAATAAAAATTGAAGACCGTAGAAATGCACTGGATCAACCTGAGTGTTATCAATGACCTTACGAATCTGCTCATACAATTCGCCGGGCAAAGCCTCGTCATAATCAAATTTTCTTTCATTATGGGAGACCTTAAATTCCACGCCTTCATGCCATGCCGATACCTCTTGCAGGGCGTGCCCTAAAGATTGTTCACAGCTTGTGCTTTTGGAGTTCAATGAGTCAAACTTCAAGTCAATTAGCAGCGGCGTGGCAAATGAAAAGCCAAGTGCCTCAAACACATGTCCATGGCGGTGACGATATTGATCAGACAAAATTCCAGAGAGTTCTATCTCAAACCTAACACAGCAAACACGGTGAGAAGGCAAATACAGTCTGCACCACCTGAGAATGTCGTCCTTTTCGTTTACCTTGCAAGGCACGTCAACTCTCGCAACTCTCGCAGACATGACCATTAATCGAGCTCGATCGCATGTTCCATTCGCATCCTCAACAAGCTGGCGAGAATATGGCATTTTCAGCAGGGGTTGATTGGATGTGGAAACAGCACTAGCGGCCGTTGAATACCCTTCACCAGGGGCCGTGGAATACCCTTCGTCATCACTTATAGTCCCCGCATCCTCATCATCATAAATTTCCAAGGCCGTCGCTTCACAGTCACTACAATTCTTATACTCTTCCACGGTATCGAGTACAGAATCGAGCACTCTTCCAAATGAATAATTTCCATGGTTGCTCAGCCTGTCCAACTTTTCATTCAAAGCCATCAATAAATCCTGAACTGAGTCAGTGCTGCTGGATTCATCTTTGCCCTGTGTTAATGTGACAACGAATGCACAATCTGCGCTACTGATTATTCCATCCGCGGAGCTGCTCATGGAGAAATTGTGTGGTATTGTTAGCTGTAAAACATTGCCATCGATACCGATTTCAAGATATTCATCTGTAATTTTCTGTATTTGCATAGAAAGGCCGTTAGCTCTTCCTTCATTGTTTTCCCACCAATCTTCAATGAACTCGCAAGTATTGAAACAATCCATTGTCGAAGGGGAATCTGCCATGGCGTTCAGTCACCTCCCCCTTAGCATATGCACTCTATAATTACAGCAGAGTAGGGAAAGTTTACAGCAGTTCCTGCAATTGAAGAGGCGGTATAGTTTATAAATTGAAAAACTGGTGGAAGACCTCCGACAATATATAACAACAGACCGAAAAAGATCATATACACTGCAACACCGAAAAGATTCCATATAGCGAGAGTGATTGTGCAGATCCAAAATAGTCAAATTTAATTTTGAATATAGCGCTTGACGTGGGCAATGTTTCAAGATACCGGTGAAATTATTCTTATTATATTTGAGAATTATTCTTATTATATTATATTCTTATTAGGGAAAAGGGAATTTTAATTAGACAAAAGGCACAATATGGGTAGTGTACTTTATCAAGTCCAAAAATCAATTTAGTACGGAAATTAACCTTAAAGAGGTGTGTGGGTAAACTTACTAGAAAAATAATTAACGTTAAAGAGGTGGGTGGGTGGGTAGGTGGGTAAACTTAGTAGAAAAATAGTTAAACTAAGGGTCCCTTGTTTTACACATAAAAAAAAAAATCTCATACGCTAATTTAATACCCGGTTTGATCATAATTTTAATAATAATAATAATTATCATTATCATTATTTATTTCTAATTTAAAAAAAATAAAAATTATATAAAATATTTACACTACAAATCAAAGTTAAGTGGTTGTATGAGACCCCCTTGTTTGTGGGATAATGGACCCCTCTCCGTCTAGCGATTTGACTGGTAAAGTCTACGAAGGTATACATACCCTACCCCCGTGTGAAGAGGAAACACATGTTCTTAACCATTAGGCCCACTCAAGCTGTATCCTTATTCTTGACTTAAAATTAAATTTATATATACATAATTAATAAATTTAATAATGAAATTAAAACTTAGTAAATTATTTTATTTTTTAATAGTTTAGTTGGTTGAGAGGACATTTTTCATAATTTGGGAAGTTGTGTCCTATTTACTTGAGATTAAAAGTTTTTTTATTTTTATGGTTTGATGATTATTAAATTTATGGTATGTACCATTTTTTAAATAATTAAAAAAAAATGTTTATAATTATTTATTTTTAAAAAGAAAAAAAATGAAATATTATAATTTTTTTAAATTTATTTTTCTTTATTTTTTTCCTCAAAAAATGCTTAATTGTATATATCCCAAGAGAACCAATTTACATTTTTGCTCATTCATCCAAACCCAAAAAGACTATATAGAAGCCATCATAAAGCCAATCAAAAAAATAGTAGATCAATACAATAAACATATGATCAAGGAGAAAAATCACAACCCCAAATGTTCACCAATCAACAAGCAAAACACCCAAACCAAACCAAAAGTGCAAGACAAACCCCCAGAAACTGTCGTGAGCGAGCTGTGAAAGAAACCTCCCAAAGGATCTCCATGAACCAAACGGACCAGGTCAGAGTGCTATGCAATCCTCTCTTGACAAGAAAAAAATAGATCAGAAGCACTAGAAGCACCCTTGCTCCCATAAACAACAAGAAATATCCCCACACCTCCACGAAGCCAAAGGTAGAAAGATCAACAATACGACACGCACAAAAATAGGACCTCAAAGCATTGTCAAGACCCTCAAACAACACTACACGCCCACATGGAGGCCCTTGACGAACTGATCTGCCCACCAATGGAAAAAGGAAGAGAAAAATTGCGAACAGGAAGCATAAAAATACACCAGCACTCATCACGCTTAGCTCTAGAAGAAAAGGTATTCGAAAACCATGATACCCAATGACAAAGATATTGAGACACGACACCAACACCCTTGCATAATAGGGACTGAATCTCTGAACATACATCAATCCATGAACATAATGGCAGCAAAAGGAGAATCCCAAAGAAGGAGACGACCCATAGTCGTAGCGAAGGAGAGACCACACCAAAATAAAGCACCCCTGACAAAAGACAAAGCGAACTAGTCAACAAAATCCAAGGAGGTGGTCCAGAAAAACCCAAGCCACTAGTGAAACAGAACCACATAAATAAAGCCAACAAAGATAGCAATAAAAACAAACCGAAAGCCCCATAATCGAGCATACGAATGGGTGATCTGAGATAGAAACACCAGATGAGAGGGGAGAATGAGCTCCGCACCCACACCATGACTAAAAAAAAGGGGGCTTCGCGCAATATAATCTTATGACCTCCTCAAAAAATCCACAGATGACCCACCAGAAGCGATTCCATTGGAATAACGAGAAAGAAAACACCAAATCAACCGGAAGTAGCAGAACTAGGGCCGCAGACACATGCAGAAAAATTATAGCCAAGGCTCTGCATAAAAAGATCACATGGGGCTACATGACCTGCAAACATGAACATGAAAACCAATGACAAGAACCCAACCCCCGAGCATGAATGACGATTTGTGGACAAGAAAACAAAGAAGAAAAAAGAATGTTTGCGACAAGTTGCAGGTCCCCTAGCCACAAACCAAAAATAGGTTCCAAAATCTATTTTTCTTTATATTTTTTATTACTAGTTTAATATATATATATATATATATCACTTATAGATTTTTTATCATTAATTTAATCCAAATAAAATATTTTTACATATTAATTTATTTTTAAATTACAAATTTAATATACAAAATAATTAATAATTAAAATAAGATAAAATTTTAATATACAAAATAATTAATAATTAAATAAGATAAAATTTAATAAATAAAATATTACAAAATATAATACTTATGCATAATTTCTTCTAAAAATTATTTCTCTCCCAACCTCTTTCACCTATTACTTGAATTTATGGATTTTCTATATTAAAGGCAAGAGAACAACCAATAAAGAAAAACTTCCCCATCTATAAGTTTTTAGTAAAATGCAAGAGAACCAATCAATAATGAAAAATGAAAAATTTCCATGTATATAATTCATGTGGGCATGAATTGTTTTTTCAATAAATATTTATTTTAAATATATATATATATATATATATATATATATATATTAACTAATATTTAAGTAGTGGAACATAATTTATAAATAAAGTAGTGGAAATGTGGATTATTTTGGTTCACAGATCAACTTAAAAGGTAGTGGTTATCTCTTATAACTAATCAATAAAAAGAATAAGTTAATTAGTGGACAAACTTAACTACTTTTTTATTTAAATTCTTCTTCAATTATGTTGAGAATTTTATACAAAGTTATAATTCTATTTAATTGATGAGAATTTTGAGGACAAAACTTTGCCTTTGAAGACACATCATGACTTGTGAGTCATGAGTATGGTTATCTTATATTAGTTGGTAGAATTATTTTGCAGTGACATATAATAATAATAATGAGATATTTATAGCACTAGACTAATAGTACGGGCACGGGGCGTGGTAAACGGTTCCATTGATGGCAGCGTTGGGTTGATGGCACCTAGACAAGATTAGTTGAAGGATTAAATGAACAATGAAGGTATTCATATTCCAAAGATGGAGCCGATCTTCTCCACTCTAGCCTCCAACTTTACTCTGAGACTGCTATTTGCAATTGCTAGTGCTTGGGTTTTCTCCTCTCTGGAGTTGTGGCTTCATTCTAAGCAAGTGAAACCCAAAAACCATACCAGGCTAGGTSACCAAATCCAAGGATTAAAGAGTAAACGATGKCTTGGAGACTTGGGTCTTCCTCTAATTCCTCCACTCTTTCAAAGCAACTGCAACTAGAGGTACATTTGATTGGCCATGGTTTTCCCTCTTTTAATGGTTAATCCTTGTGTCATTCATGAGTAATTTTTTAATGGTTAATCCTCATTTCATTCATGACTAGTGACTCATGGGAAATGCTTCATTCAACTTAACCAACCCATTCCAAAATCATATTTATATTTCAAAAATCCCCTTTAATGCAGAGATTTTCTTCGATGAGTTCGATGTAGGGCACTACGTTGGACACAGTGATTTATTTTATACTATAGTATAGTGACTATTTTTTAGGATAATATTCTTGTTAAAGTTAAAAGGAGACATAAATCATATTTATTTTTGGGAAATCCTCTTTAATTCACTGTTTTTCTTGGATTAGTTCAATCTAGGGGACACTCTGTGATTTGAGTTTTGCAACATTCCTAAATTAAATTTTGTATAACATACATATTTCATTATCATATGATCTCATAAATAAGTTATAATTTTATAATCCTTTACTACGGTAGGCATATTTGACCATAGACTTGAGATTGTAAATAAATATATGGCATTGATACACATGCCTAATTGCATATACTCTTAGGCTTGAGATTGTAAATAAATCTCTAACCTTATACATATATGTTTAAAATCATACATCCATAGAGTTGAGATTAATTAGAATTTTTCTTCTATTAATATTGACCTGTAGACATACATGCCTATAGAGGAAGATCTGTGAACACGTAGATATATGAAGTAGGAACACACAAAGAAAACACAATTTTATCTATTATATAAGAGGTAATTTTATAGAAAACAAATATCTATTATCACTAGATGTATGAAGTAGAAAAAGTAATTTTTGGAATAAAAATTATTTATATTATTGTGGGATGATGAGATATATTTTTAGTTTTAAACCCTACACTTAAAGACAACCCATTACTAAGTATTCATACTCTAATTCTATTGAATAGGAGTTGAATAGTAGACATAAAATTCAACACACTGATATATAAACGATGATATAGGTCACCATTAATGAATATTCCTTTACTCACTGCTTTGTAGGGATTTTTAGATATTACGAGGGATTAGTTTCAACACGCTAATATATACATATATATCATCATATTCCCCATATAGAAAATGATCTAAATTGCACCACAACGTGGTTATTAATACCATTTGTTAAATGTATGAAGTTTGTGAAATAATGATAATACATGTCACAATTAATGAATATTCCTGTGCTCAGTGATTTGTATGGATTTTGACAGATTCAAGAGAGACTAGTGGACCAAAGGATAGTGTTCAAATTCCATACCTACACAACAGGTGTTTACTATTTTTATTGTTGCATAGTTTCATCATTCAAAATTACATTCTAAAACATCCAATCATATACATGGAAAATATAATTTGTTTTTGAATAAAAAATTTATGAAGGCTCTTTACTTTTTCTATTTTCACAATTATGTAGTTTCCAATTATTTTTTGTCTTTATGTAGACAACTTTATACTTGTGTTGTGTTTGTAATGGAGTTTAATTTTTTTTTTCTAAAATAAACATAAAAAATAAAATTTAAATACCCTTAATTATGATTTACTTATATTTAAGTGTTTTTTCCATTATTTTTTTATTAAAGAAAAATGCATAGTCAAAATACATAATGAGATAATAGAGCCCCCTATCTCTCTTTTATCCCCCCTATTCACCTTGTCTCTCCAAGTGACTTTTACTTTATTTTATTATTCCTTAATTAAATCACTTTATTAATTAATTAACCATTTTACCTCTCAAAAGTGATTTATCCATCCTTATGGCTTCTCCGACCACTGAAAGTCACTTATCATCATCTTATCATGTAGGGTTATTCATCCTAATTTCGATGAGCTATTACACTAAGAGGTTCCTCCAATTATTATGCCTAGTGTGACCTTCTTAGTGAATTTAATTAAAATATAACCCATAATAATTCAAAATTACAGAAATTGTCGTAATGAAATGAAACCAAAGCCAAGTTGTGCGGAATGGATCATGATGATCAAATATGATGAAAGATGCAAGTCAAGCCGAATAAAACCCCTCAATAGCTCATGAACCCGCTATCACACCCATCTGGCTACTCTGGTCAGCATAACACTTTGTAATATAATAATGTCCAAAAATGGGGACATTGCATCCTACCATTGGGAAGAAAATCAAAGGATCTGATAGGTATGAAGGATGAAGAATGGGAGATTATTGACAGAAAGGAAATGGGAATGATACGGTTGTTCCTGGAAACGTCGATGGCTTTCAATATTTCAAAAGAAATGACAATGAAGGATTTGATGAAGGCATTGGCTAAACTATATGAAAAACCCTCATCCTCCAATAAGGTATTTCTAATGAAGAGATTATTTAATATGAAGCTGTCAGAAGGTGGTTTTGTTGCCCATCATTTAAATTAATTTAATACAGTTACTAATCATATAATTCTGTAAAAGTGGACTTTGATGATGAGTTTAGAGCTCTTATAATCTTGTGCTCATTTCCAGAAAGATGGAACAACTTGGTCATGGTTGTAAGTAACTATATCTCTGGTTCAAAAACTGAAAAGTTGCGCTGAGGATGCCAAAGTGATCCTTGAGGAAGGGCACACTTTTCTAGATGGTTTTGGGGTTGAAATACTTTTTCAATAAAAATCCCTAATTTGCATGTACGACAACAATGTCGTTTTTCACTTTCTCTTATGAAAGATGCTTTCTTCAGCTTAGCTCTGATACCATGTTAAGGTTTAGGCTATTATTAGAGTTCTTTGCAATTCACTAAATAACAATAGCATAATATAAGATCACTGAGAAATAAATAATCACAAGAGACACATCATTTATCTTAGGAAACACTCATAGGGGAGAAAACCCAACAAAACTTCTTTATTATAGATAGCCAATACAATGCCAGGAGATAACTCAAACAAATACAGAAAGTCCTCTCCCAAGAATGTGCATCTCTCTCTCTCTCTCTCTCTCTCTCTCTCTCTCCAACTGCAACTCTGAAACTTTATCCTCAAGTGAGTGTGTGTCTAAATGAGGCGCTAGCCTCCTTATTTATACAAATATGGCACGTGTGGAGGTGTCTCTTCACTGGCAGGGCCAAATTCTTCTTCTGGGTCATTATAACCACCTTTAATATATTATGGGGTCGACTTCTTGTTCTACCTATTACAATAATGTTTTGACCAATCCGCAAAAGGGGATTTGGTCTTTTACAATAGCCAACATGATCAATCTGCGAAAGGGGATTGATCTAATGAATAATACAACAATAATAATTAGAAGACACTTTGTAGTTACATTATTTTAACACTCCCCCTTAACAAGAAGGGTGTTCTACAACAACATCAAGAGAGAGAGAGGACAACATCATCAACAACATTAGGTGGGTGAGTGGACAACATCATCAATATCATCTTGGAACATTGACTGACATATCTATAAATCGTCGAAATTTTTTCTCATCATCAACACATCACAGAGGCTGGAACATCATCAACATAGCATGGAGTTGGGGTAGCATCATCATCCTCATCAGTATGAGGCTAAGGTAACATCATCATCATATTCAACATTAAATCTGAAATAATATCATCATCATCATCTTCAGCAAGAAGCTGAAGTGGCATCATCAACATCATCTTCAACAAGAAGATGAAGTGGCATCATCATCATCAACTGCATCAACATGGATTAGTATAACACTAATACATCATCATCATCGACAAAAACACAAGGCTTATACAACATCAAAAGCAACAATATTACAGCACAAAGGCTAGCAATACATCATCACAGCATGAGGCTGGCAACACATCATCACAACACAAGGCTGGTCACATCATCACAACACGAGGCTAGTCACATCATCACAAAAATTAAGCTGGAATCACTACACAATAATTAAGCTTCCATCATCAATTAAGTTGGAATCTCAACACAACAATTAAGATGGCAGCACAATACTAGATTGGCTTTACGTCACAACAATTAAGCTAGAAGCACAGTGCTAGACTATCCTATCTCAACACAACAATTAAGCTGGAAGCATGGTACTAGACTGGCTTTACATCACAACAATTAAGTTGGAAGCATAATACTAGGCTGGCATATCTCAACACAACAATTAAGCTGGAAGCACAGTACTAGACTGGCTTTACGTCACAACAATTAAGATGGAAGCACAGTACTAGGCTGGCATATCTCAACACAACAATTGAGCTAGAAGCACAATACTAGACTAGATTTACGTCACAGCAATTAAGTTGGAAGCATAGTACTAGGCTGACATATCTCAACAGAACACTACTCCCCCTTTCGAGGGAGCTCCTTTCAAACTATACCAAGCTTATCTCGAAAGTGCTCAAACTTTACACAAGATAGAGGCTTGGTCAACACATCAACAACCTATTCATCCATGCTAACATATTGGAGCTTTATGGCTCCTCTCTGCACCATTTCATGGATGTAATGATATCAGATCTCTATGTTCTTTGACTTGTCATGAAATATAGGATTCTCTGTCATCTTTATGTAGTTTTGGTTGTCACATAGGATTGTGGTTTCTTCCATATCTACGTTGAATAGACCGGTCAACAAATTTCGAAGCCATATAGCTTTGTAGTTAGCCGAACACGCAGCAATGTATTCTTCTTCCGTTGTACTGAGAGAAATGATGGATTGCTTCCTACTTTGTCATGAGATCATGGTTGATCCCAAACTGAAACAACATCTTGAAGTGTTCTTCCTGTCAAAGACACTTCCATCCCAATCTGAATCAGTGTACCCACTCATTGTGAAATCATGATCTCCATCATAGTTGAGACCACAATCTAATGTACCCTTAAGGTACCTCATCACATGTTTTGCAGCAACTAGGTGAACATGTATGGGTTCTACCAGAAACTGACTCAAGGTGTTCACGGCAAAACAAATATCTGGTCTGGTGTTCCTCAGGTACATCAGTGATCCAATGATTTGTCTATACAGTGTGACATCAATCAATTCTGACGAAGTGTCGACCAGTAGTTTCATCTTTGTTTCCATGGGTGTATTCATGGACTTGCACTCCAACATGTCGAATCTCTTTAGAATTTCAATTGCATACTTCTCTTGGTTAAGGAATATTCTCTCTGGACTCTGCCATACCTCAAGACCTAAGAAATAATGCATTAGGCCAAGGTATTTCATCTCAAATTCTGAAGCGAGCCTCTTCTTTCATTCGGTGATGATTTTTTATTCTCCAGTTAAGAATAATTCATTCACATATAATAACAATATCACTGGCTCATCATTCATAACCTTGAAGTAGAGGTTAGAATCTGCTTTACTCTTGGTAAATCCCAAGCTCATCAAGAAACTGTCAATTCTTCCATATCAAGATCTAGGAGCTTGCTTCAACACGTATAAATCCTTCTTCAACTGGCATACATGAGTCTTTCTATTTTCAATCTTCAAATCATTTTTTCTCATTACTTTGTACCAATCTAGTACACTTGCTCAGCTGCAACTCAATCTGCACAATCATGTGCTAGCTCTATGTGCTCTTTGCAAGGCACTATCTGTCTCATTGTCTGGGAGTATGTCCTCTACTCTCTCTACAACTGTTCCTTCCAGAATCTAGGATTCTGCACCTGCAGCTTCTCTGAGGCTGAGAATGACTGCTTCATTTTCACTATGGTTGCTAAAATCTGAGAGTAACTCCTCTTATTTTATCATGGCAATAGTTTCATCTGAAACTGAGAGTGGATCAATAACTGATACTGAGGATAACTCTTCTTATTTCATGGGGGTAATGCTATCATAGTCATGTCTCCATGACCCAAATGATGTACTGCACCAACTGCCATTCAACTTTTAAGTATGGGGATTTCTCCCCCTGCATCTCATACTATATATGAATCATTATTGTTCTAGTTGTCTTCATAAGTATCTCATCATATTATTCTCCCCTTTGCTAGGAGAATCCTCTAGACATACATTAGGCTTTGTACATCTGCAACATGTTCGATCTGTATAGATCAATATTGGAATTCAATACTGACCTCTCTTCTAGTCTCACGGGAGAATCTGTATCCTAGTCTTTCTGACTGGCTTCCTTCTTTGTCACTAAAACAAGGGAATCTTCGAAGGAGATTTCATATCTTCTAGAAGTTTCTGAAGCTACGATCTAGTCTTCTCACGACATCTGTCTTCCAGTCCTGGAAGTTGTCTCTTCATCTGATCCTTTCTGAGATCAGGCTTACTCTCGATTTCTTCTGAGTCTACAAGGA
>SNQJ01S0003005.1:10748-45175 GCA_010110895.2 Picea sitchensis
TATAATATTGCCACTGCATTTGTTGCACATTCAAATGTTTATATTTCAAAGTTTTTAGAACATTGCAACCAAAAATGTCATATAATCAATGAGTCAAGAGCTCATAGCAATAAGGATCAAAGAATATAAGACCAAAATCAATCATGACCTTTATAGAATCAAATGTAACTAGTAAATCTTCATGCTAAATGGCTTAGTAATCAAATAGATCCAAATGCGCAATCAAGGTAAGAGTAGGCCAAAGGACATAAGTTTGAAAGAATCTTTTGCAGTCATGTGACAAACCAATGGTCAAGTGTCTTTCGGAAAAAACAATAAAAGACGACGACAGTCCAAACAATGAAAGAGGTGTTTTCACACTTTCAGTTGTGAAAACTGAATCGAAACTAGATTGCAATTGTTGCTAAAATGAAACAAATGTCTAGTTGCACAATGCGACGATGATTTGTCGTTTATAAGACAAGGGGTGTAGGCATCTTTTTTAAGAGCAATTTAAAAAATGAATTGGCTGCCAACACAACTATCATGAAATCAAATCAAAATACTGAAAGCATAAATAACTCAAAAGTATTCAAAACTATCTTAATGCTTGAAGTCAAACTGCACATTGAATTCTCATTCAAGAAACCATTCACAATATGAGTAAGGCTTGAAAACATTAAGCATATAACTGATCTATGAAATTCATTTACCTACAGCAAGATAAAACTCATCTACAGCAAGCAAGATCTGATCTAAAACATGTACTTGAAAAAGAACACAAGGAAAGAGTGTACTAGTTGGCAATGGGGGCCCTCCAATGCTTCCCTGGTACACTTGGGTTGATTCAGTTAAGGAATAACTCCAGTAGCATTCAAATCACCATAAGCATTCACATGAACAAAACACAGAGATGATCTTCAAGAGTGCAAATTCTCAAGTTTCTTCATTCATATCAAGAGTGTCTTACTAGTTTAAGCTTAAGAGTATTTATACAAGAGTCTTAAAACCAAAAGTGCTAAAATGTCTCCTAAATATCATAAGTATATCCACAATATCCTAGGAGGGTCGAATGCCTCCTTTAGATCCACAATATATGGTCAAAATCCCATGAAATCAAAAACTGTCCAAGATTTAAGGCTGAAACAGGGCAATTTCTGCTGAAGTGGCCCTGTTTGACCAGCGTTGACCGGACATCTAGCAGTCTTAGATTTTGAATCTGATAGCTCATTCTCCATCCTTGTACATCTGGGAACACGACCCAAGTGTTATATTTCGCCCAGGTGTCCTGCAAGTATACAAACCACGAAGCTTTTACGGGATTTGGTCAAATCCTGTAATTTCTGGTAAATTTCCAATTTTAATGCTAAAATTTAGAAAATTCAATTCTCAAGCTAAAGAATGACAAATATACCTTGCATAGGTTGTTTCATGCAAAATGTGGGATGAAATGAAGGTAAAATGGACAAATAAAGAGGAAAAAGTATGGTTTATGGAAGAACAAAAATGGACTCAACAGTCGTTATCAGTCAACACCTAAACAAAGTCATTTGGTAGCTGTCACAAGGATATTCAAATACTTGAAGGGAACAATGACTTATGGTTTGTGGTATCCCAGAAATCAGAATTTTCAGTTAACTTCTTATTCAGATGCAGACTGGGCAAATTGTGTTGATGAGAGAAAAAGCACCAGTGGAGGAGCATTCTTTCTGGGTGACTCATTAGTAGCATGGATTAGTAAAAAGCAAGGATCCATTTCATTATCAACTACAGAGGCAGAATACATTGTTGTTGCTACTTGTTGCACACAAATTTTATGGATGATACAAACTCTTGCATATTTGAAGGTAACTTACACTGATCCCATTCCAATTCACTATGATAACACCAGTGCCATTAGTGTCTCCAAGAATCTAGTTCTTCATTCCAAGACTAAGCATATTCCAATAAAGTACCATTTTCTCAGAGATCAAGTTACAAACAGAATTTTTCAACTGAATTATATACCTTCTACAGAACATATTGTAGATATATTTACAAAACCATTAGCAACAACCCCTTTTGGATATCTTCATCAAAAGTTGGGGGTTATAATTTCTTTTGTTTAATTCGTTCACCTGGTTAGGGGGGATACTTATTGCATATCTGGTGTATTTCTAAGATGCTTCTAGTTGACAGGGGGAGTATGTACTCTAACAGCTCAAGGGGAGCATGTTTCTTCTTTGACATTGATGTCAAAGGGGGAGAAAGTGTGGTAAATTTATTTCAGTATGTGATTTCAAGGATGCTACAGGAAATTTATTAAGGATGTGATTTCAAGGATGCTACAGGAAATTTACAGTGGTTGCCATCAATGCCAAAGGGGGAGAATGTTGGCAAATATTTAACAGACAACGCATGCTTGTTTTCTTGTCATTGATGGCAAGTACAACAATGAAGATGGCATGAGTACAGAAAGTATGTAATAGATGGGAATTATGAGAAGATGTTGCAAAGAAGATTCGAATAAGCTCAGAAGATATAGTGCAGAGGATTGTCGGTAGATCATCGATGGCAAAATCAGAGTAAGCAGAACAAAGTAAGCTTGGGAGGAGAAGTAACATTTCTGATCGTTGGATCCCATTTTAATTCCCGAAAGGAGGATCGTCAGATCTGATTGTAGACAAGAAGAATGTGCAGAAGAGGACGACAGATCTCAGGCGTCAGATCTGAGCATAAGTTTCGACCATCGTTGGATCAGGGAGAACCTGCACGTTCATTAAAGTGGAAGGAGAAGCGGGCTCACAAAATCCCAAAAGAAGGAGGACCGTCCATCTTCAGGTAGGACACGTGGCAAAAGATCATCATGTTCTTGACTAGAAAGTCAAAGGAACAAGGTTCCCTAACCTCTTGAATTCGCGATATGCGAAATCGCGAAACTATCTTAGCTGTCAGATCGAGGTTTGTTCTAGACCGTTGATCCAGCTCCATCTCGAAGTCTCGCCTATCACGACTTGGAGTGATGAGAACCTCCATCTAAGGAACAGAAATATGCGAGATCGCGAAAAGATTAGGACCGTCGGATCACCAAGAATGTGGACCATTGATCTGAGCTCTGTCTTGGAGCTTCGCCTATCACGACTTGGAGAGGCAAGAAACATAACCATCGAAATCGTGATTTAGTTGCAGCCGTCAGATCAAGGTGTGATCTGGACCGTTGATCCGACTCCATTTCAGAGTTTTGCGAATTGTGACTTGGAGAGGCAAGAAACATAACCACAAGAATGTTGAAATTGCGATATGCGAAATCGCGATATGATCTGAGTTGTTGAATCAAGATCAGATATGAACCGTAGAATCATAGCACAAGTGGCAAGCAATTAGAATTTCACTGACTTGGACTCAACGAAGCATGATGTGGAAACTCACAAAATATGAAGTCCGTTTTTGGCACAGCCTATGGTCACCGCCGGTGGTCACGAGGAGGGAAGGAGTCAATTCAAATAAGATCCATTTTGGAGTTTCGGGGATCATGACTTGGAGAGTCGAGATGCCTCATCTCCAGATTCACGAAATGCGAAATCGCTAAAGCACTTTATGCATAAGCGCGTGGTCACAGCGATTGGGCACATCAATGGAAGATGGAGGAAGAAGCTAGAGGTTCTAAGATTCACCACAGGGATCCCAAAATGTTGAATTATGAAATGGCGAAATAGGCACAAGATTCTTTATTCTTAATCCAATGGTTCAAGTGAGTTTGAATATGATCGGAGGGCTACTGTTCCATCTCATAGTTAATTGATCAGTTACAAATCTGTTAGCTAAACTGAGTCATGATTCTTGATTGGTTGGCGTTTCAGTTGCTTAGACGGTTTTCTTTTTCCTAAGAAGATGCGAAGTGTAACTGTTGTGGGTGTGTGTGCATAAAAGAAAAATATACAGACTGTGCGTGGTTGGTTGTTCTGGACGAAAAATGAATTAAACTGTAAGAAAGGGAAAATCACAGGATGCGCAATGTGAGACTGAAAATATGCGCAGTGTAAGATAAAACTCAGAGAAGAGTAACAGATGAGGAAAATACTTGAAGCAGAGTAGAATAACAGAAAAAGTTGAAGCAGAGTAGAATTGTTGAACAGACAAAGGAAGAGAAGAATTGCAGAACAGTTAGAAGAAGACCAGATTTACAGAACAGAGAAGAAGTGGTAAGAATCGATTTATCTGTGTAGTTGGTTGTTTAATTATTCATTTATATTCCAGGGTGGTTGGGAGGTGCTAGGGAGGACTATTGTCCTTAGAGGTTCAAGTGGGAGCTTGAACACAGGGAGTTGTAGCTTCCATCTGGTTGCAGCCAGAGAAACCAGGGTGGCAGGGTGGTGCAAGGGAGAACAAGTGTTCTCTGTTATACAAGTTGGAGCCTATGTAATTGGAAGTTGGTGTTTCCATCCAGTTGGTGTTGGAACATTAAGGGATTTGGTGCTTCCTTCTAGTGGGTGCTAGAGAAATCGGAGAGTTGGTGCTCTCAAACAAGTTGGAGCTTGTAAAACAGAGGTAGTAGCCTCACATTGAGTTGGTGCTCAATTATAGATGATGTACAGAACTTAAAAGACTACCTATCATTTTGAAGAAGAAGAGGTTTTCTCCCTTTATGGGTTTCCTCATGAAAAATTGTCTCTATGTATATCTTATGTGTGACTGATGCTCATTATTTATATCGTCTATATGTTGTATAATATTGATAGTCACTTGAAGAAAATTTAATAATAGTTTAATAGATTTATTATTGTTTAAGCATAGTAACAACTAATTCACCCCCCCTCTCAGTTGTCTTAGTAATTTCAACAACAACCAATAAAATTTACGCTTTAAACTAAAATTGATTAGTAACAATTTTATTGTTTAGGGTGCACAAACTAGCCTAGGATTTAGTGCCTTGGAATAGGATTTTGTGAGTAAACTTCTCCAAGGCAATTAAATCAACTTATGTGTCTGAGACAGCGAGTTGAGAAATCCATTGTATAATTGGTAATATCAGGAGGCTCTTCTCACACTGAAGTTAAGCACGATGTTGCATGAAGTTTTTTGAATGGATAACCCTTGGATACTCACCTAGCATTAGAGATTTATGTGGATTTATTCATATTTGGGGATCTTTCTAGTATCCATACCTCTGTGAGAGGCGGTACTTTTAAGGTTTCAGGATTTTCTACCCTGCCCATATGGAAATCCTGACTTACGACTGTCTGCCTGTGCATTGGTTATACAGTGGTTTATTAGTTTCTTGACTTAGGTTTATCATAGGTTACTTGTAGGGGTTATTATGCTTGTATCCTGAGTCAGATAGGGGTTGGACAACACACAACCTTTATGGAGGATTACCTCTCCGGGCAGATCTGACCAACTGGTTGTTAAGCCTACAAGGGCCCTTATAACTAATTATGTTACCTCCAAACTTTAGCAGGGATTCTCAGGTCCCTCTTGTACGATACATACCTTATTTGGTGAGGGAGGCCACTCAGCCACTTTAGCCCATTTGCATGCATATTGGCCATTTCAATTTTTGGTATGCTCTTTGATTACTAGTTGGCCTTAGGAGTCTATACTGAGTCTTCATTATCATGGACAGTGGAGTTCCTTTTTCTCCCTCATTTACTGCTACCCCACCCATTATGTCCACTCATTTCATGGGGATGGATCCTTCCACTTCACATTATGGTATGCATAATTATAATACTCAGTCCACGCCTTGGGTATCTAATCATTTTTCTCATGGTATGCTTGATATGTCTTCGCACTTACCATCCTCTACCTCGCCTCCTTATGTGAATACAATTTTTGGGTCTGGGGGCATGATGCCTCCTTCTTATCCCTCTCCGTTTGGTAGGAGTCATATCCTTCAAACACCTCTTACGGTAGGAGGTTGGAATCTTCCTTCCTAGGAATCCACTATGCGAGAATTAAGTGCCCAATTAAGTAATCCTTCCACGTGTTACACTCCATCCACTTATCCTTCTTCCACTATGTCGATTCCTATGAACACTTTTCCCATGGAGGACCTCCGTCTGCCCTCTTGTGTTTCATCTGGGGGGAATTATTTTTATAGTATGGGAAAACCCCCTCACAAAGTTCCTTCATCTGGGGGAAACATATATCCTCACATGAGTAACCCTTGTCATGTCTCTTTCTCTTCGCAAGTGGCTTCCTCAGTGTCGATGCCCTTACAACCCTTTATGAATCAGTATGGAGGAGGATACTATCCTGCCAAACAGGGATAAGGTGTAAACTAGGATCCTTCCTAGCCTACAATTTCTCAAAATCAATCTTTCCTTGCACCTTGGACTCAAATGCCACAATTCAGTATCTCCATGAATCCAGTCATTGCATGTCATACTGGAATTATATCACCAACCGTTGCTATTTATGTTGGAGATTGGTCGACAACCTCTGCGATTCATGTTGAAGACTTGCAACCAGCTGCTGTAATTCATCATGGGGGCACAAGTCTAGTCACTGCGTGTCATACTGGCATTATATCACCAACCTCTGCTAGTCGTGTTGGAGATTGGTCGACAACCTATGCGAGTCATGTTGAAGACTTGCAACCAGCCAGTGCAAGTCATGCTGGGGGCACATGTATGGTCACTACTAGTCACACTTCACATCCATCACCAACCTCTGCTAGTCATATTGGGGATTCATCACCAACCTCTGCTAGTCATGTTGGGGATTCATCACCAACCTCTGCTAGTCATGTTGGAGATTCGCTACTAGCCTCTGCAAGTCATGCTGGGAGCATGTCACCAGCCACTGCAAGTCATGTTGGGGGCATTCATATGATTGAGAATCCTAGACGTCTCAGCCGTAATCCTAGATTCCTTTGCAGGATTTGTGAAGGAAGTCACTTTACTCGTTTTTGTCCTTTTATTGTTGGGATACCAGAAGCGTGGGGCTCACCTAAGGGCCCTTTGGGTTCTAAGGCATCTATGTTTTCACAACACTACACTCCTTCTTTGGTTGATACAACAGTCATGCCGATGTAATCTTCAGATGACACTCCTTTTCCTTTAGGGGTTGATGTGTCTCTTGACCTTGTTGTCTCACATCATGTTCAACCTGTGATCGTGTCAATGCAATCTTCGACTGACACCTCTCCTATGTTTAGGGATGATATGCCTCTTGACCTTGTTATCTTGCATCTTGTTCAACCAACGGTCGTGTCGATGCAATCTTTGACCGACAACACTCCTGTTTTTTGGGGTGGTGCACCTATTGACCTTGTGGTCTTGCATCCTATTCAACCAATGGTTGAGGAAGTAGTCATGTCGATGCAATCTTTGATAAACCCCACTCTTCTCTTGGAGAGTGACAAGTCTAAGGAATCGGTCACGCCAATGCAATTTTTGGTCGATCACGCTCTTCTGGTTCGGGTTCTATACCTTCTCTGCCATGTCCTTATCATTTCTAGTACTTCACCTTCTAAAGAAGAGACATTTTTACTCTTCCTGAGTTCTCTCCCTCCAAGTATTGACGAGGTTCCCTTTGATTGGGATGGTCTTGTGAGGTATCCAATGCCCTCGCCTATGTCTTTTCTAGGAAGAGACATTATCCAATATGCCACGAAGACGATACCCTTTGTTATCACTTTTCCCTCCTCGACTTGGAGAGCTTTAGGTCTTCTCGAGCTTGTGTCGGTTCATCGCAAGATACTGACATTCCACAGAAGGTCTGCACGAGAGACTTGGCCTCCCCCATGACTTGTCGCCTAGAATCTCCCAAACAAGTCTTAGTTAAGCTCTTTTCTGACTCGCCCAAAAACTGAAAAGATCGTCGAGCGATTTGTCCCTTTCACACTCGTTAAAATTGGATTCAAAAGATCACGAGTCTTAGTTAAGCTCTTTTCCAAATCATTACTAAAAATTGAAAAGATCGCTGAGTGATTTGTCCCTTTCACACTCGTTAAAATTGGATTTGAAAGTTCATGAGTCTTAGTTAAGCTCTTTTCCGACTCACTATCAAAAATGAAAAAGATCGTCGAGTGAACTTGTCTTCTTCACACTCATAAATTGGATTTGAAAAGACATCTATTTGGCACAAGTTTACCCCTTTTTCACGCCAAGTAGACTAAAAGATATAAAAAAGGACATTTTTTGGCATTAAATTATGATTTCATCTCATGCCCTTGCTTGCAGTATTGAGCCTTTAGCCGGTTCTCACTTTGCGTTATAAACCATGGCTCAAGCAGTTTTCATCCTCAACCAAGCAGAGCCTTGTCTATATCCTTCACAATTTGACACCCTATACCCTCGAGGGAACATCACCCCGAGTTTCCATCTCTCGCATGCATTTCCTTGCATTGAGCGTAGGTACGTTCCACTGCTGGAACTAGTTTTGCTTACTTGCGACACTCGTTCCCTCCTCTGTATCATAGCATTCACTTGTTGTGAAAAAACAAAAAGACGGACGGGAAGGGAGTACTATATTGTAACTGGAAGTAGTTGTGTTGCCTTTGAACAAAGAACAAAGATATTGAGTCCTTGTGTCATCATAATTTTGGGTTTAGCATGGCCTTAGGAAGATGATCTCGTTACATAATTTTCTCTACCGATTGGTTAATCTTCCAGCCACTATAGAGAACATTATAGATGCCTCCTACATATAAATGTCAAATCATTAAGTCTATGTTGCCAGAGTCCACCGTATGTCTCATGCTCTTGTTCAAAGGAAGTCTATCAACCTGTGTCAGCCACTCCTCAGAAATATTGACTTCGCATGTCGGCCATACCCTCAGTTTGTCTCAGAGTCACATGATACTTTGGTCTTATGATGCACCCTGGCCCTACTTTCATCATTGGTAGGTCACCTTGAACCCAGCAATCGACATTTCATCATGGGTTGCTGACTAGGTGGTTTCCCTTGTGTTCGACGGCAAGACATCTATTCACACTTTGAGATTCGTGCAGTGTCTTGTATGCCATTTGCCTTATTGGTGTTTTCCTCACCTTTGTCAGCAGTTTTCATCACTGGCTGCTATTTAGAGGGTCTTTTTCATGTACCACTTGCATTTGGCACACACGAAAGACACACAAGGTCATTAGTTCATGAACATGTTCTTCGTCCAATCTCCACCAAATCATGAAGCTCCTGCTTTGTTCCTCGTGTTGACTGATGAGAGATGACTTAATTCTCTCCTTTCAGCGGGTCTCTTTCCATTGAATTCAGCTCATGTATTATGGATATGAGACTTAGAGTTTTATGAGTACCTCGAGGTTTGCAGTCATTAGTGGCAGTCTCTCTCGCCATTGACATATGGGAATACACCAATGTCTCCTGATCAATGGATCTCTCAAATGTTCGACACCAGCTCCTTTATTCACATTTGTAGAGATGTACTCGGTGCCTTGATACCTAATTTCATCATTGGTAGGCTATATCATGTTTGTTAACGGTATACCTCAATGACCGATAATCAAATGATGTATCATCGTGTTCGACCTCAACTCATTTATTCACATGATGTAGATTTGCACCAATGGTGGATTGTATTGAAGACTTGAAGACATCACTTTGTAGACACAACTTTCCTGAGTTGTTGCTTCCATTTCATTGGACCAGTACCTATTTGACTTCAGTGATCATGGGAGATCAGATTGTACTCCATGGTATATAAATATCTTCATATTGATTTTAAGACTAATTTCACTGGGCCTTGTTCATGACTATGATAACTATTGGCATGTAACCTCATTTATATTTGCCTACTCATGGCCATGAACACTTGTTGGTATATTTTCCACATGGATCTGCATTGTATTTTTGGCATCCATGTATGCAAATTCAGTACATAATGTAATGAGAAATTGAGTTCATCCAAATGCTTCTATACCACTCCACTTCTGGGTTATTTATAATGTATTTCGGCCATCGCAAATACTCCTCTAATCTCACACATTAGGGGGCATCTGTTATAGAAATATTTAACTCACCATTGCTATCTTGCACAGAGGGCCTTTTTCCATTTCCCTATGCAGACTTATCAACCCCCTTTTTGATAAATCTAGGGCCAAAATTATATATGTTTCCACATATACGCTTCCTAATTGCTTTGCAAGATGCGTATACGCTTGTTGCTCCACTATATCTCGCGTATATCGGGATTTGTGATAGAAAATACAAAATGAGGTTGGGTTTCCATGTCACGACAAATGATCTCTGATCTTTGTCCTTCCATATACTGGAAATGTTCTAAATTGACCCTTCAGTTGCATTATGGAGGCTATAAGGGCACAATTTTGAGCTATGGAAAAGGAGAGAGAAAGAATTCAACTTTGAGAGAAAAGTTACTCTGGAGAAATTACTTCATATTGAGTCTGCATCCCTTTGTCCCTCAAGTCTGAACACAGTGTTCAGTCCCCAATCTCTTCCCTTATTGTCAAGAGGATCTCATTATCTCTTTTCTATGAGATTTCCTTTGGTGGAGGACTGAAGTGGTGGAGACCCAGTTAGAAGGAACTTGGTTTCTTGGTTTCGAACTGTGCCGACACGGAAGTCTGTAATGTTGATACTTCTGTTGATCAATTATTAATAGAAATACTCCTTTCCCATCCTATCGATATCTTGCAAATATATGATTATTGTCCATGGGCATGTTTGTAATGTTTATTAATGGATTGTGTTATCTGATGCGCTAACTCATTTTATATACTGTCAC
Source organism: Picea sitchensis (assembly GCA_010110895.2). Lineage (NCBI taxonomy): Eukaryota > Viridiplantae > Streptophyta > Pinopsida > Pinales > Pinaceae > Picea > Picea sitchensis. Next base: position 21,412 of record SNQJ01S0003005.1, read on the forward strand.
TATATACTTGCATCGCTTGTTTGTTGAGAACTTCTTATAGGTGTAAATATTTGGGTCACAGTGCTCAATGGTGGAATGACATCAAATGATTGGCTCGAGGTAGGCTTATTCCTCGTATTGCACATTAGTTTATATAGCACATGTTGGAATTGAGTTGATTTCTGCAGTCATACCTATCTGTTGTGGTTTACCCTTGTCCATAGAGAGTTTTTCCCTTGTAACATGAACCAGGAGAAGGAGATTAACCTTCATCCTTATCTATTTTTGTATTGGGAGAAGGAGAGTAGCCTTCAACCCTACCTTCCATTGAGATGGAAGTAAGAGATTGAATCTCAAAGTATCGTGGTTTAATCTCGGGGGTGGCCAGTGATAAATCCATTTGGAGTGACTAAGCCTATGGTTGGGTGGAAACGAGAACCCCTTTCAATAGTTTCATCAAACTATATGGTTCTGATAAGTTTTTTTCTTTCCTTATACTTTGAATTGTAAGTAATGGATCTATGTGAGTATTTATATGTCTATAAAGGGTTCTTTCTCTGTGTTAAATGATTAAGTTATGAATATGCATTCATTCCCTTGAGAACCTATATGTCTTCTTGATTTTCCCATACGTCCATGTTTAGTCACTCAAAGGCACTCTCCTAGGGAGCTACATCACCGTTCTAGAGTTGGAGAAAGCCTCTTGGCATAGTTACCATCATGGTAAACCCACAATTTACCTTGCCTTGACTTAGAGCTTAAAGTCGTGCAAGTTGGGAAGGTGTTCCCTTTGGACCAATAGTCTAGGAACCCTGGAGCTTGGATCTTTGAGATGTCTAGTTGTTGTGAGTCGTTGATCAGCATCAAGAAGCGACCATGCATTGAAGAAACAGAGAAGAGAAATTCTAGGAGGGTGAGAAGAATTTCCTTTTAGGAAATCCTTCGAAATGAGTTATAAAAATCCCCAAACATAAGGAGTGCATGGGAAATTGAAATACTTTAAGGATCAATCTCAGAAGGGATAGAACTTATCATAAGTGTTGATGAGATCTGAGAGTAGGACTCATAAGAGGAGCATAGGTTTAAAACCTTTCAATACTGATACGAGCGACGGTGGTCGTTGGATCAGAGTGAAAAGGATCGACAGTCCTCGGATCTGATGAAGGTGCATGAGTCTTAACATTTGCATGCATGGGAGAGAGAACATGTCAAGGTTTGAGACTCAAAGTTTCTGAATCCCGAAGATCTGGAAACCCAAAGTAGAACCTCAGTCGTCCAATCGTAGGAACCGATCTGATCCATCATATTGTTCGGGGTAAACTTCAAGCGTCAGATCACCAAAGTGGATCTGAACTGTTAGATCGAGAGCTCCGGGAAAATTGTAGTGGGGTTTTCAGTTTGAGAACTGATATTTCCAAACCTCGAAGGCCTGAAGACCTGAATTGAACCTGGACCGACAGATCTAAGGGAGACGTGGCATGAATTTGTGAAATTCGGGTAAAGTTCCGAAGTGATTCATAGCTGTTGAATTCAGAGGATATGTGGCACAAATCCGTGAACTTCGGGTAAAGTCCCAAAGTGATTCATAGCCGTCGAATTTGGAGGACACATGGCACAAATATTTGAGCTCCGGGTGAAGACCCGAAGTAATCCCCGATCGTCATATCAGGAGGACACACATCAGAGGATTGTAGACTTTGGATAAAATTCATTAGGGAGAAGGTTTGATATTTGAGATCTTAGAAGTTCGAAACCCGAAGGAGATCTCAACCATCGATCGAGAAGAGGGTTGGAGGACCGTTGATTTGGGTTACATGGTCAAACACCTGAAGTGGAAGCAATATTTTTGATCGAACAGGACAGGTGTCTTCATATCATCAGCTCCAGAAGTTTGAAGTATAGAAGAAGCAGGGTTTGAGATTTCAAAACCCCGAAGTCTGAAATTGCGAAGAGATCACAGTCGCTGATCTAGGAGGGATAGATCTGGTCTGTAGATTTGAGAGGTGCAGATCTGAACCATCGATTCAAATAGTAGCATCAATATCGTGAGATCGAAGATCCCATAACATTGCGGGGATAGGAGTTACACGAAGTTTAAAATATTGAGGGTGGGTCGCAATTCAAACTGTGGTTTCGTCAGGAGGACACATAGAGACTTAAGGAGGATTGTGGGCCCAAAAGTAGTTTGAACCCAAACTACTTGTGGTCATGCCTGCAACCGCGTGTTCATCACCAAGGTCACATCCGAGGAGAGGCCAAGAGAAAAGGGGCTAACACCAACTCCAAGACTTCGTTGAAGCACGAAGGAGAAGGTCACATGTATCATAAGACCTGCAATAGAGGCCGAAAGGGCATGTGTCTGATTTAGAGGTGAGATTGTTATGGTCTCAAAGCCTCGTTTGATTTAGACTCGGAGAATCTTGACCGGGGGCTCAGCCTGAGTCCTAGACTCTCCAAATTAGAACCCGTAGAGAGAAAGAGAATTTGTTCCTGTAAGGAGGATGATTTTTTTTTTTTTTATTTGCCCCATCGTGGGTGTGTTACATGCACATTACATCTTCAGGATTAAAATTAAAATTAGGGTAAGTACCCTCTAGGAGGCTGACTAGATCACACAAGGCTCCATAGCCTGTGACCTAACCCTCAAAAACTAGATTATTATACTCAACCACAATAACAATTGACTTCACAATAGTCAACTGAACTCAACCTAGACCTCCTAGGTATTTATTTATACTACTCTACTAGCTCATAGTCATTACAATATTGTCAAAAACCCTAACCCTAACATGGTTAGGATTGTCTGCATGTGCACCACATTTCTTTTCCTCCTATGCGTTTCTTTTCCTTCTTTTTTTACATGCTACTTTCCTACCTCCCAAGGAACACACTCCAAAAATAGACCTTCTCTTCCCAAAATAGGCCTACGCCAATAGGGAACCAACATTTCCAAAGAAAGGAAAAGCACAAGAATCCCTTTGGGAAGGGTTCCCTTGGTTGGTATCCTCAAGAACTTTGGTCATATTGTTCTTATGCATAGGTTAGTCCCTTGCATGATTTTTCGTGTCCATAAAAGTCTCACGCATTGACTCTAGTGAACCAGTGGTATAAAAAATCACAGCTTCTAGGAGGCAACTCCATGCTTTCAAGAGAAATACCAAGGGTCCTTCTCGACCAATGGAGAAGTTTGTCAACCCCCCTGAATAAATAATACAAAAGAGGTGACACTGAAACAACTTAATGCCAACTACACAAAATAACACTCCAATAAAAATCCCTGAAAGAAACATCACAGGAAAATAAGTTCTCCAAATCTTCAGCCCAGGTGGATGAGGTCCTCAGTCCAAAGAAATGAAAATGTACAAAGGGACCTTTAAAATGAAGGCACGGGTTGATTAAGTCATGTGGACCAATGAACAAAATAGTGAGAAGCAGTTATCCCCACCTCCACTAACCATCCTTATATGGTGCAAGTACCCACGCTTCGCAGGGCACCCTCCAGCAGTACTAAAAAGTGTGATAATAAATATGCCCCAAGTACCACAACAAGCCCCCATAGTCACCTATGAGATTCATAGGAAAATCCACTAAGATTACCAACTCATAGTTAGCGTTTGTGGGGTACAGTCGACAGTCAGGATTGAACTTATGGGAAGGTTAACTAAGCCTGAAGTTGTTCCATAGGACTATCTACAAAAGGGCCAATGTCATTTCAAAAAATACCAAACTAGGTTCAAAGCTCCAGAGGATTGACTCCAAGAGGGCCATTATCACTTCAGGAAAACTTCAACTAGGTTCAAAATTTGTATAGGACTGACACAAAATGAGTCAGTGTCACTTCGAGAAAAACCCTCAATATGAGATATATCCACTATTCTTAGTCAAGCTTCAAAGAGGCAATGTCCTCGACTCTCCTTCATGTGACCTCGTGTTTATCTCCTTTGTTAGAGGAGGCTCTCGGATATACTTATACGATGGTTGGGTTTGAGAATCTCCCTAGCTCAGACTCCTATGTTTGTTTAGTGGCCTTGGAGAAATTTACTCTCCAACCTATGTCAAGGCCCTAACCCTAAACTTGTTTGTGAACCCTAGAAACAAATTCTAGTACATTTTAAGCTTAGCATTCATTTTAGTGGTTGCTTTTACTCAAAGGGTATGGAGTTGAAATTGATGTTGTTTGAGACTCTTACAAAAATGAAACTTATAAGAACACTAGAAAATAAAACTTTACACTAATTATTCAAATGAAAAAGAGTTTCACAAAGAAAATGCATGAACAATCCTTCAAACCTTGAAATGCAATTTTTTCTTTTCTAATGCAAAATGCAAAAGAGGAAAACAAAAGGATTTTATTTCTTACTTTTCTTTTGAAATTATTTCTAGATGAGAAGAAAAAAAAAACCTATGCTAACATCTTTTTCTTTTTCAAATAACAATGAAAACAATGCAAAGGATGAAAGAGACCTAACTAGCATAAAAATTAAGTTGTTTTATTTTCTTTCTATCAAAGACGAACTAACAAAAATTTCTAAAAGAAACTACAAAATACATGATTCATGGCCCCCCTCGATCATGAGAGGGAATTTTTTTCAAAATTCAAATCATTTTAATTTAAAATGCAAGCTAAAAATAAGCCAAGAATGTTGGGAAACTAAGAGTAAGGTCTTTTCTTTTTCGGTATGATAAAATTTCAGATTTCAATAGAGAAAAGCCAGAAAGGGACTCAGGACAACCCAGGAAACTAACCAAACCAAGCACTAAACCCATAAATAAAAAGAGATTTATTTCAAAAACTCCAATTTAACACAGGTCAGTGATTGTGTGCAGTGAAGCTCATGGATATTCGCAGGCTGCAGAAGAGAAAATTGTGGATGTATGTGGGTTGTAGAACAACAAATCATGAATGGCTAGGAAATCTCAGAAAAATAAAAACCACTCCAAGAAAGAGGGCTTCAACACTTAGCAAGAGGTCCTGTGAGGCTAAAAGACTCTATAAAAGACTCAAAAATTAAAAGAAAAATACAAAGAAAGAAAGCAATACACCTCAACCAAACTGACCCAACTAGGAGAGTCCTCAGTGGAGCTGTCAATTCTGATTAAGGGATTTTTTCCCTTTGATCTTGGGTTTGGATCACAATAGAGCAAAACTAAGTGGCAGAGCCAACCATCTCCCCTCAAAGACAAGCACACAAAAGCTAAGGAAAATAATTACTTGAACTAGGAAGAAATAAGGATAGAGAGGAGAAAATAAATTTCACCTTGTTCTCCCATATGATGTCAATCCCCGCTCCAATTCGTTGAAGAGCTCATGATCTTTTACTGGAACTAGCTTGTAATATAGATACTAAAACAAGGATTGCAACGAAACTAGTTATGCAACCCATAGCATGTGCATATTATATGTCATATTCAAAGTAAGCATAGTGATGAACATAAATTGAAGAAAAAATCTAAGGGAAAACAAACTATTTTATTATCAACAAGTGGAAAAGGTAAGTTACAACCTTGTCCAGCCTTTAGGCACCGTCTTGAAGCCAATTGTCTAGGTTCCTCTAGGAATACTTGTAAATTCTAACCTTGTACAATACCTACTGCAAACTGATATTCAGAAAAGAACAGAAAAGATACAATGGCAAATACAAACATTACACAGAGATTTTTCACCTGGAAACCCAAACTGGGAAAACCAGCATATATTATATTCATACATTGTGTTACATTGTTTACAATACAATATACATATAGGAGCCAGCGACATCCAAAACCCTAACCCAATGACCTGGATTAGTCCAAAACCCTAATTCCTTAACCAGAAATAGAAAACCAACGGCAAAAAACCATGTGCCGAAAAACCACCTAATATCATGTGGTCCCGAAAATATGTCGTCCCGGAAATATGTCGTACCAAAAAGACTTTTTCGGGGGCGCTGCCCCCGAACCCCTGCGCAGACGCTCAGACACTACTACTCATGCAAAGAATATAACACATACCCAACAATACTCAAGCATCAACTCAACTAATGTAATCTTCCTTGAATGACTCAGATAGAGATAAGGAGACACTCTATACTCATATAACATGTGAAAGAAGTGTTGAAAAGGTGTTTCCAAACTACAGGGGATGTTGCTCAGAGAATTATAGGGAAGGGAGGCTTGCTAGATGTTGGCAGCATAACTTTGCATAAAAGGACTTGTTATCTTATTATCCCTCTATGGTTGATTTATATTTTCCCAAAGAGTTTTGGGGAGTTGAATTCTTTTGTGTAAGGGAAAGGGTCATTGGGAAACGAGCCCAACCAAAAAACCTGCCTGAAAAGACAAAATTATTTTATTTTTCACAAATTTTGAGGGCATCTGCGGGTTGCAGTGTGGAAATTCATGGATGTCCATGTGTTTCACTCGGAAAACCCATGGATATGCTCTTAGGGAATGTTTCTTAAATGATTTTTTGAGAGGTTTTTTAGGGAAAAATCTAGCAAGCGTTGGGAAAAGGGTTAGGCCATGGCACAAATGCATAGGTGTGGCATTTTGTGCTATAACACCAGGTGGTAAAATAACTGGAAAGGTAGCAGATAAGTTATATAGAAAAATAACAGCCTTAATTTAAATATACATGATAACTACACCCATTCCATCAAATCAATTCATTTGAGCTATGAGGAAAAAGATTTCAAGCAAGACTCGTATGACAAAAAATAGATTGGTGGTCCAAAAAAGAGGGATTTAAATGATCTCATTCATATAATATCATAAGATTCCTAGGAGAAACATACTTGAGACCTCGTTCTTATACAAAATTCAGAAATCAAAAAAGTTATGAACTCCTGGAATAGCTCTCTACGAGAGTCTTTAAAATAATATTACACATAGATTGTTTAGGTTTGAATAAAATGTTTTCCTAAAGCACAACATAATATTCCTAATAGTTAAATGATAAAAGTAATGTTTTAGTCTTGATTGACTGAGATGGGGCTCCCATGGACCAAATGTAATAGCATACCTAGAAGATGAAAAGAAAAGCAATCAAGGATTGTCTTTATCAGTAAAGAGTAAACTAATAAGGTTGGATGATCATCGATTGAGGAGAGAGAAGGGAAATGATTTGAAAAGAGTGTAGTCACAAAAATGAAAGTAAAATGATGGATGGATATCCTCTTTCTCTTTGTTGATCCTTCATATATATAATTGGAACTTGATAACTTTTGGTTCAACTACTTCTTGGATCAACTATCTGCTTCAACGAACTATTGAGACACTCTTCGATATACTCTTTTAATGGTAGGATTGTTATGTTCAGCTTCACCCGGACCCAAAATATCTCATCTTGCATTGCTTTGAACTCGGGGTGTAATTCTTGAATTGATGACATGTGGTCTTCATTATCACTCACAAAATTAACTAACCATCGTTTAATCTGATCCTTTGAGAAGTTAGTGAGATTATAAAACTCACCAACCCACGAAGTTTTGAGTATGTTTATCTTTGTTTCCAATTGCTTATTGGTTAATAACTTAGATTATTTAACCAATTGTGGGTCCTCAAGTTTCTTAACTATTTCGAATGACTTGGAAAATAAATCACTTATTTTTCCATCAACTTTTTCACAATTTGAAATTAATTCCCGCAAGATTTCTATTATTGCCAACCATCCAACATTTACTTGATTTATTCTATTATCTGAGGGAAAGCCTTGTTGTTTCCTAGTGAAGTCACTCATAATTGTCACTCATGCCACAAATGTACTTATAGCATTTTTATAGAAAAACTCATCATTTTCTAAATCATGTTGTAGATATTCCATAAAAGAAGTAATTCTTTGTGTCAAATTCCTCAAGATAGCACTGACTTTCCATGCCTCTAATATGATATTGAGTCATTTATCTATGTTTTTTGGAACATACATCCTTATGCCACTTAAAAACTTGACATATTTTCCGATTTTAGATGTAGTTTCTGGTGTATCTTGTGGAACTGGATCTAGAGAAATGATGGGTAGTGATTCAACAAATAACAATTTAGGACTGAGGGTATCCTCCAATTCACTTATTCTCCTTTTCAATTTAACATTTTTGATCTCTTTTTTAAAAATGGAATGAGATAGAGCATCTCCAGTAGTTAAGTGCAACTTAATAATTCCATAGGGTTTGGCACCATAGACATATACCTTTGAATTATGTCTTCTAGTAGCCTTTTTATTTTTAACATGAAATCTTTCAATTTGCAATTTATTTTCCTCTTTATTGTACTTGGTATTGTGTAAGGTCAATGTTTATTCTTCAAACAAAGTTGGTTCCTCTCGAGAAAATTCTTATGTTATTTATTGGTTCTCTGCAATCTGTAATGCAACCTAGTCAAGTGCGTTGTTACCATCAACCTCCATGCCAAAAACATCATTCATTGGGTCCTCAAAACTTTGAGTACTCTTGTTTTTGGTAATCCTTTTTCTTTGATTCTATGTACAGTGTGTGGTTTCTCAATATTTAAATGAGGGGGGTCATCTTCATCACCTCCTCCTGCACACCATTCATTACTCTCTCCTTTACCCATATTAGGATCTTGGCCTCATTGAGCAAAGGAGGAGCTATTTTGTGGGACGGATGTAGAGCCAATGTGAGTGCTAGTCTATGTTCCACCTCTTTTCTTTGATTTGATATATTGATTCTCCCTCTTGGATTCTATATTTTTGACTTGGGTATTTGAACTGACTTGTGTAACCAAGTCATCATCACATATATGTTCATCTTTTATGAAAACTTATTTACTTGTATTTGGATCATTGACATCATCTTCATCCACATTCTCTGTTATTATTGTGAAAATAGTGTTGTAACCAACTGAATATAAGTGAGAAGAAAATATTCCTTGAGGGTCAAAACCCTTGCAAGCTTCAACTTCATTCAAATTGAACAAATTTAATAATTCAGAAATTTTGGTCGAATGGGTTAATCCCTTGACTGAAATGTCGACAACATTGAAAGGTAAAGAAATGAACTATCATTTCCTCTTTTTATAAAAGAAGGAAGACCATGACCTATACTTCCTACACACTTAAGCGACAAAATACCTATCACTAAAAAAACTCATTGGTGGACCCTCACATGTTAGAACACTGCATATCCATGAATTTCCACATGTTAGTAATGTGTCTGACACATGTACGTGAGACCCCACTATAAACCAGTCTGCCTACATTAACGAGCCTAATGTAGATACATGGGAGTCTGACCCTCACCTATTCTACTGACCATTAATCGAAATGCAACCTACTTGGGCTCAAAACCTGGCTTAGCCAGTTGGCATGGCAGGAGGACAAAGGTAAGTATGCATGGAATATGCTAAGTACATGGTCTCAAGGACATTTGGTACTAGTTCAGTTTAATCATGCACTTGAGAAGGCATGGAGAACGGATGCAACAGTTAAAGAACAGATTCAACGAGATCTATGAGCTCAACATAATGATTACTAAGGAAGGTGACAAGGTTAAGGTCCTCGATAGTCTTGGATCTTCAGACATTTCACACAACAGTCACAAGGAATCTATTGCTTGAGCTACTCTAAACAACAAGCAACATTGTGTTTGGTCCACCAACCCAAGGAGAATTGCGGTGCAACTATGGTTCACTCAGCTAACAATAAAGGAAATGACTCCTCGAAGAGGATACAGAAGGGGGTATATTCAAGGTGGAGGTTCTCCCTCAAACACTTCCTCTAGCCGTAGTGAAGAAAGGACTCCTTCCACCAAAGTTCAATGGGATGCACACGTAGCGGCGTTAGCTTTCTAGACCACCATCCCTCAGCCCACTCAGGAGCAAATAAAAGAGGTTGAGGCCGACATTCAAACATAACACATGCTAACTCCAATGCAGGAGGTGGATGAAGGAATAATCAATTGGGTGCCAGATATTGGAAGCTCTCGTGGTCATGAGTCAACATATTGGCATACAATTGAACTATGTTGGCACTTGAAGATGCTCCTAGGAAAAATGCGTCAAACCAAGGAAGAGGTTCAGAGCACTATCCACCTCCAACTCAATTAATTCCACCTCCTTCTGCATGAAGTCTTGCCACGTCTTCCACCCCCTTGTTCAACAGTAACAACACAAATAAAAAGGCAGGCAACTACAACTCCTTCTTAGGAGCTGTAGTATATCCAAATAAATAATCCAGAATGATATCCTTTCAATATGTACAATTTCTTTAGGAACACACGCAAACCATAAATAGAAATGATCCTTGATAAGAAATTGCTCTATTGGAAATCAAGACAATTAATCATCCTTTACTGTTGGCAACCATATTTTTCCTTGTGTGTCAGAACCTTATTAATGAACCATAATTTCCTCGAAAATGATGAATTGTTGTCTAGTGTGAAAATACACTAAGTATGGGACTCATGGTGTATGAAAGGGATGGAGAGATAATTCTTGCGAAAATAGATTCATGTGGAGAAATGGGTTAATTTAAAGTTCTTTGCATGAGATGTGACTCAAAATCAACTAAGTATAGGACACTGCAATAGATAAGAAGAGATGTACAAGTAATGTGGAGAAAAAGGTGATGTGGAGAGATATGATAATGCACGGGTGGCAGAAGTTGAAAAATAACTAAGGGAGTATTGCGGAAGATGGGAGTGCAAGATGTTAGAAAAACAACTAAGTGTTGGGGCTTTATCAAATCATGTATGAACATGTGCCCTTGGTTATTGTTTTACACATGTGATGGAGTAGTTTGGATGATGAGTTTAGATGGATGACCAAGTTGGGAAATGTTTGGTATTATAAATTTGAACCTATAAATTGAGTGTTTACAGGTTCATGATATAACAAGAGCTACCCACCAAACTTAGATTCACAAAATATAGATTTATAGACTACATGTTCCCACAATATCTGGGGGTCATAAAAACTGAAGTACTTATTTTGAGAGTTCCCTTTTGCTACAATGTGTTGAAAATGCGTCCATAACAAATTCATCCTCCTCTGTCAAGGATTCATTCATTGGCAAGCTTCCTTGATTTGTGACCACAAGGCATTAATGTCAAGCCATTACTCTATTCCCTCATATTGTGTAAGGGTCATGCCTTGTGTATGCTCTATGGTTTATAAGTTGTAAAATGTGTCTTTAGGAATGTGGTTTGGTCTCTTTAGTCGTTTAAAAAGATTTATTGGATAAATTAATCATGTTGTTTGCAACAATGAGGTAGATGAGCTTTTCTTTATGTTTGTATCTCTACTTTTTTATATAACATATGAAGTAGATTTCAGAAACATTTTAATATTTATACATTATAGGCTATCAAAATGGCGAGGATAAATATTGTTAAAAGTGAAAAAATCTATACAGAGTCTAGTAGTCACTTTGTTGATATATGGCACTACCCCGTAAGTACATGTCATACATGTCATAGTCACTTTGTTGAAAAATGGCACAACCTCATAAGTACATGTCATAACACGGAGTATACATATAGAGTCCAGCTATAGAAGTTGTCAATATCATTGTCACATATTGGACACCACCTTTTGACATCTCTATGTACTCTCACTTAAATTCTACACTCCTTTTTACTTCGCCAAATTATATTTTATAAAATTATGAGTTATTACATTTAAAGAAGGTGGATTCTACTACCCAATATTATGATGAGGTAATGTAATGTTAATAAGTTAAAATAAAAGAAGTTTGAAAGTTCATAATATTAAAAAATTAAGAAATATTAATAAAATATAAAAATAAAAATAAAATCTTAATAATAAAATATTATAAATTCATATTTACCTATTTTCTTTTAAAGCAGTAAAAAGTTGGTTTCAATCTTTTAAATTGCTTAATAAATTTTAAATTAAAATAAATATTAAATCTTTCATAAAAATTTGAAATAAATAAATACAAAAATTTTAAAATAAATAAATAAATAAAATAATGTATATTCTCCCAACAAAAACTTATATTTAAACAACACAAATAAGACAAAAACATAATATTCTTCTCATAAATAAATATATATAGACTTCATACATTTATGAAAATGACAAAAAATTAATGATGTTTTTATAATTCCACTTTCTCTCCATACAAGTACATTTGGTAAAAGGTGTAACAATTAATTAATTAATTAATTAATTAATTATATATATATAATAATTATATAAGGTGAAATTTTATAAGCAAAAAGTTAAATTGTAATTGAAAATATTACTTCCAGATTGAGTGAGAGGGAAGCGAGAATCATTAGTTTATATGACTAAAAACGGAGGGGAGGATTAAGGGGCTATTCACATCTCCAATTTCTAGAGAATATGGAAATAATATTGAGAGCATGCCTTCTCATCACATATGTACACGAGACCCCACTATAAACCAGTCTGACAACATTAATGAGCTTGACGAAGATCCATGAGAATCTGACGCTCACCTATTCCAATGACCATTAATCGAAATGCCACCTACTTGGGCTCAAAACCTGGCTCAGCCAGTTGGCATGGCGGGAGGACAAAGGTAAGTATGCATGGAATATACTAAGCACATGGTCTCAAGGACATTTGGTACCAGTTCAGTTTAATCATGCACTTGAGAAGGCATGAAGAACGGATGCAACAGTTAAGGAATGGATTCAATGAGATCTCTAAGCTCAACACAATTACTACTAAGGAAGGTGACAAGGTTAAGGTCCTCGATAGTCTTGGACCTTTGTACATTTCGCATAATAGTCACAAGGAAGCTTTTTCCTGAGTTGTTCTGAACAACAAGCAATATTGTGTTTGGTCCACCAACCCAGGGAGAATTGTGGTGCAACTTTGGTTCACTCAGCTAACAATAAAGGAAATGGCTCCTTGAAGAGGATACATAAGGGGGTATCGTCAAGGCGAAGGTTCTCCCTTGAACACTTCATCTAGTCGTAGTGAAAAAGGGACTCCTTCCACCATAGTTCAGTGGGATGCACACGTAGTGGCATTAGCTTTCCAGATCGCCATCCCTTAGCCCACTCGGGAGAAAATAAAAGAGGTTGAGGTCGACATTCGAACATAACACATGCTAACTCCAATGCAGGTGGTGGACGAAGGAATAATCAATTGGGTGCCAGAAACTGGAAGCTCTCGTGGTCATGAGTCAATATATTGGCATACGATTGAACTATGTTGGCACTTGAAGATGCTCCTAGGACAAATGCTTCAAACCAAGGAAGAGGTTCAGAGCACTATCCACCTCCAACTCGATGAATTCCACCTCCTTCTGCGTGAAGTCTTGTCACGTCTTCCACCCCCTTGTTCAACAACAACAACAGAAATAAATAGGCTAGAAACCACAACTCCTTCTCATGAGTCGTAGGCCCCTCCTTCATCGAAGTAATCAGTATGTTTTTTTTTTTCAAATTTTCTATTAAATGATGGGTTGTAGTATCTTAGGGATAGAATTTAGTAGCTCTTGGTATATTATACATCTTTCTTATCATGTAAACTCGAGTATAGTTTAAAAACATTACTCAAACTAACTGGACTGATAAGTTTTTCGTTTGCCACTGGTTTGGTTTCTCGGCGGGATCACTTATCACCATTATTCAATGAAAACCATGCTCCTTGAAATGACTTGTTGATGGTCCTTAAGGGGTTAGATTTACACTCCTCTCACATGCTTTCGGGTTTTGTGTGGTTAACCTATTTCCTTACATATAAGGAAGACGAGCTCTTAGTCAATTAGAAGTAGTTTTAAGTATCACAACAAGGCCAAGATGTATTTTTATCTTACATAGTATTTGCAAGAAAGTTAATATCCCATACTATCATTGAGTCAAGTACTTTCAAGTAATATTTAGCCCTTTTTTTTTAAATACAATGGCAAAAAGAAATTATTCTATCATTAAGAGATCCATACAAAAATTCTCTCCTACTGGATTGGTTTCCGGGGTGATAGACCAACTGAGAATTTTTGTATGGATCTATTAATAATAGAAAAAATAGTTTTGCCAGTGTATTTACAAAAAAAAAGACTAAATATTACTTGAAAGTACATGACTAAATGATAGTATGAGATATTAGCTTTCTTGCAAATACCATGTAAGCTAAAATTACATCTTGACCTTGTTGTGATACTTAAAACTACTTCTAGTTGGCTAAGAGCTCATAAGGAAGACTAGTGGAAGTCTACAGGCTTAATGGATAGCAGTCAATAATAACTATCCTCACTACCAATTGACAAGTCCACCCACATTAATGGATAGCAGTCAATGATAACTGTCCTCACTACCAATTGACAAGTCCGCCCACATTAATGGATAGCTAATAAGATAAATGATCCCACATTAATGGATAGCAGTTAGTGATAGCTATCCTCACTACCAATTAAATTTACCACTTTGAAAATTAAAACAAAACCTTAATAAGTGTGCACTAACCAACCAAACCAAATAGAGAATAATAAATATCCTCACTACCCCCAATTAAATTTTACCACTTAATTTATTTATTTACATCAAATCAAACAAGTTTAAATCTTAAAAAAAAAATACATTCACCAGAGTACAGTGCCTCACGTGGGTGGCTGTATAAGTGTGAAACCTGATAGAAGAAATATGACCTCATAGACTTTGAAACAATTAAATAACTTTTGCAGGGGAATATGGAGATCTGAAAACGGTAGGCCGAATATTTAACAAAACTGTTATGTTAAAGGAGCACGCCATTTCCCTCCTTGTTTAAAGAAGCATTATATGCCTGCAAAGTTAGATATGCTTCTTTACTGTACTGATCCCAAAGTATATATATATATATATATATACTTACTGGGATTGCAAAAGTATATATATATGCGCAGAGGGTATATACCAAGATATATTATATTTAATGCAGAGATTATATACCAAAAGGTCAATTAAGATCGATTCCTCAGGTGTAAAAAATACGTATTTATTACAAATACTGTTAAATACACAGTGGTACATGTTTACTCAAACTTTTCAAATCTGATGCTCAACATTGGAATTCTCTGTTAAGAATTATTCCCATTTTTGAGATGGCCCCACTCTATCTTTATCCTTTACCTTTACTTTTAAGCTTGCTAGTCGCGAAATTCATCGAGATGGATCTTTAACCGAAAGACCAAACTGGCTTCGTTGGACAAGGTATCCATTACCATTAAAAATTTCAAACAGTTTGCTTCATAGACTTTTTTGGGCGTAGCAGGGCCAAAGCAATAGAGCTTCAACATCTCACACTGGGCTATGAATCCTTAATTATTAGTTTAGTTTTGTGATTAAGTTTTTCGTAACCAATGAATCTAGCAACGTTTTGGGATTAAGTTATCTTTCTTATTAGACTAACTCAATACAATAGTAACAGATGAATCTAGCTACAGCAGCGGGATAATAAATCATTTGTTTTGTGATTGGGATATCTTGCTTAGTGGACTAACTCACGGTCATGGTAGCGAATGATTTTAACTATAATGCCCATTTGAGTGTCAGAGAAGTCCCTGTACATCACGGCCATGGATAATGATCACCTACACCCCCTAATTATTGATTCAGTATTTGCACGTCTACCTCATAAGTTTAGTAAATCTATAAATTTATGAATGGTGGCTGCCACCATCAACATGCTCAAGAACACAGATTTCTTCCTGAGTCCGAGAGTTTGAAATACTCTCAACTATTATTTCATGGGGCCTAGTGCAATTCCAATTGCAGGTCTGTTATTATGGATATTGATTTTTTGTTGTGGGATACATGGTGAGCTCATGTTTCCTTGTGACAGTAGGATTCCCAATGCTGCCAATTATCCATTTTGTAGCACTGCCTTGCCCATAAAAGACAGAGTTAATGACCTCATTGGGCGTCTTTCATTGGAGGAAAAGATTCAACAGTTGGTGAGCAACGCAGTTGGAGTTCCCAGGCTGGGAATTCCAGGCTATGAATGGTGGTCAGAAGCTTTACATGGGGTTTCAAATGTTGGTCCCGGAACTCAGTTTGAAGGATCTGTTCCTGCTGCTACAAGTTTTCCCCAAGTCATTCTCACTGCAGCTTCATTCAATATCTCCCTCTGGGAAGCTATAGGACAGGCACTGAATCATCTCTTATTATCTATATGTTTCCATGCCCTTGGATACTTAATTTCACCTTGATTTGATTTTTCATGTAGTTTGAAATTCAATTTTGAATGTGGTCTTGTAGCGTGTTGAAGAAATAATACTCGATTTACAGGGAGTTGATTGATTGTATCACAAGTTCCTTATCATTTAATTGATTCTCATAGTGTTATTCATTTGGAGTTCAGATTGATTTTCTTCTTCCATGTTCCACTAGGCTTGCAGGAATATGGAGTATACTAAATTAGTATAAAGTCGGATGGTTATTTTTATATAGTTTCTATATCGTCATGAATTTGGACTTGTGTATTATTTTGTTGCTGATTCAAGGGCTCTGCAATACATATTTTACCATGATTGTAATTTTCTTTGTTTTCATTGTTCAATGGTGTCATGCAATTTGAGTTTCAGACTGATATTATTATTTTGATTTCAGATTATTTTAGTACTCTGGAGTCTGCGATGCTTGTAATTGCAGTGGGTCGTGTCTGTGTGCCTGTAGATGCTTGCATGCATTTGAGATTGGGATTAAGTTTTACTGGGTGCTGCTTACTCTAAATGAATCAATTTCTGATTATTTTTTAGTTTTATAGGATTTGCCATAGTCGCATGAATTTGTATTTGGGATTTTTAATTCTCAGGTATTTGTCACTGTGTTTACGGTTTACTACTGAGTATTACCAATCTATTTCAACATGGATTGAATATAAAGACAACTCTAACTGGAATTTCATGTGCAGGCGATATCAACAGAGGCTCGTGCAATGTATAATACAGGATTGGCAGGACTGACATATTGGAGCCCTAATGTGAATATATTTCGTGATCCTAGATGGGGACGAGGTCAAGAGACTCCAGGAGAGGATCCTTTACTTGTTAGTCAATATGCCACCACCTATGTAAGAGGATTACAGACAACAGATAGTCCAGATCCTAACAGATTAAAGGTTGCTGCCTGCTGCAAACATTACACTGCCTATGATTTGGATAACTGGAATGGTGCTGATCGCTTCCATTTTGATGCCCAGGTATATTAGTTGATTATATAGACTATGTAAGGATGCCAATTCAAAATTCATATGATTCATAATTTCATATATCCATATGTTATATAATTTATGCTCCTGGGTGGTGATTTTGATCTCAAATCTGGAACTGAAAATTGCAGGTTACACAACAGGACCTGGAGGACACTTATAACCCACCGTTTAAGAACTGTGTGATTAATGGGCAGGCTGCAAGTGTCATGTGTTCATACAATAAAGTTAATGGAGTTCCAACCTGTGCAGACCCAAAGCTTCTCAACGGAGTTATCAGGGGAGAATGGGGATTGAATGGGTAATTTATAGGCTCGTGAATGCTAGTTTGTACTCCATAATAGTTGCTTAATGGTGTCCAATTTCTGCCAGAAAATAGTGTAGGGTTTTGATCTGCTGTCAAATTAACTGATTTTCTGTTAAAACTTTATTATTAGATACATAGTATCAGACTGTGATTCAGCAGAAGTTATGTACAACACCCAGCACTGGACTTCAACTCCTGAGAGAGCAGTAGCAGATATCATGGAGTCTGGTCAGTAGTATGTACAAACAGTACAAGGCTCTGCTGTATTATTAATTTGTAGAGAATAAGTGGTTGGGCATTAATTAACTATTCAAATCTTGCTTGTGCCTGATTGACAGGATTGGATGTCAACTGTGGAAACTTCCTTGGGGATCATGCAGAAGCAGCAGTGAAGGTTGGGAAGCTGAAGGAAGGCTTTATTGACACAGCTCTATTCAACTCTTTCACTGTTCAGATGCGCCTGGGATTATTTGATGGCAATCCAGCAATGCAGCCCTATGGTAATCTTGGACCTCAGGATGTTTGTAGTGCACAACATCAGCAGCTGGCCTTGGAGGCTGCAAGGCAGGGGATAGTTCTGTTAAAAAACAATAATGGAGCATTACCATTATCCCCAACCCAAATCAGATCGTTGGCTGTCATTGGACCCAATGCAGATGTCACCAAGGTCATGATTGGCAACTATGCAGGTAATCCCAACACTTAATTCAAAATTTCTCAATACACAAGCTATTCAATCAAATAAGATTTTGCTTTTGAGTTGGCTAAGTTCAGTGATAAAACTTAATTATGTTTATTAGTTACCCACTTTCTCACTCTGTGGGTTGGCTTGGGAGGTCTGGTCCACTTACTAATTTTAAACATCACAGTCTACTTACTCATTTTCATCATGGCAGTTCACCTTCTTATGTTTTTCTCATAATGGTAATAATGGTAGGCATACTATGTCTTCATCATGGTAGCGCACTTATTAATTTGCATCATGACAGTTTACCCCCCTTACGATTTGGCTCATAATATCTTGGTAACCTGGGGCCCTCTCCAAATTAGCTCCTTAAAGTTACCTATATCTTTGCAGTCCACTTACTAATTTTCAACATTGCAGTCCACTTAATTTTCAACACCGCAGTTCATGAATCACCAGATTATAATTTTGCTCATCACAATATTGGGAACTTGGGGCACTCTCCAAATCACCTTCTAAAAGCTATTATGTCTACAGGTATACCATGCAGATACACAACACCGCTAGAAGGTCTAGGTAAATACACAGCAACTATACATAAGCCTGGCTGTGAAAATGTAGCCTGCCAGAGCAATTCTATGCTAATACCTGAGGCTTCTCAGGCAGCATCCCAAGCAGATGCCACAGTGATAATTGTAGGAGCAGACCAAACAATAGAAGCAGAGGGGCTGGACAGAGTGAGCCTGTTATTGCCTGGACAGCAAGAACAGCTGGTATTAGAAACAGCAGCTGCAGCAAGAGGAACAGTGATACTAGTAGTAATGTCAGGGGGACCAATGGACATTTCATTTGCCAGAGATAATCAGAAGATATGCAGCATTCTGTGGGTGGGATATCCGGGCCAAGCTGGAGGAGATGCATTGGCCGACATAATTTTTGGTCAGCACAATCCAGGTATATTGACAGGCCTATATTGACCTTTGTATACTAGCATAGATTCATCTTAACCTCAAGGTTCCTAGAACTATCAAATTTCCTGGAAATGCAAATTTCAATGTTTCAATGTTTTTACAACCAATTATGTGAAAAACTTATAATAGCTGTCATGACTTTTAGCATGATGAAACGATCAAATTCCTTCTTGAATTGTATGCAGGTGGGAGATTGCCTGTAACATGGTATCCACAGGATTTTGCAACAAAAGTACCCATGACAAACATGAACATGCGTCCTAATCCTGCAACTGGTTACCCAGGCCGAACTTACAGATTTTACACAGGGGAATCAGTGTACCCATTTGGCTATGGATTGAGTTACACAACGTTCTCTCATTCTCTGGTTCACGCACCAGAGCTGATTTCATTGTCCCTTCATCAAAGCCTACTTAAGTCATGCCATGGATCGAACAATTCCTGCACTTCTGTCGAAGTGGAGAACACCAAGTGCCAGGGATTACTCTTTGACCTTCATACGGACGTGCATAACACAGGCAGCAGAGATGGAGACCATGTTGTGCTGCTGTTTGCCAGTCCTCCTGCTATTCATGGCACTCCACAGAAGCGCCTGATGGGCTTCAGAAAAGTCCATGTTGGTGCAGGATCCACAGAAAGAGTGCATTTCAGCATGGATGTGTGCAAAGATCTGAGTATTGTGGATGAGATCGGTGTGAAGAAATTGCTTTTGGGTTCTCACCTTCTTCATGTTGGTCACTCCAAGCATGCCCTTCGTGTTGAAATTGAATGAAGATGAATTTAAAAAAGAGTAAGGTCCTAAGTGGATAATTTGAGATGAGAGATTGGAATGAAATTATACAGCAACAACTCCTAAAAATTGGGTGTGGTTGTTGTGGTGTAGTGTAATAATAATTTGGAAGCTTGTGCCGGGTTGGGCCAGTGGAAGCTGGTGGAGCTTCAGTGTTGCCTCTGCTGGGAAGCCTGCAAGGAGTTTTGATCCCAATCTAATTGAAAAAAATTAGGTAGGGTTGGTTGTTTTTTTTTTTACAAAATGATAGTACCAATGGTGTTTTGTCTGTTATTGAGAAGACAATGTTCACAATATTTATGATGTAACCCATCTTCATCGATTTAATGACCACAAATTTAGTAATAAATATGTTTGCCGGCAACATGTTTGTTTGCCGTAAATATATGGCAGGATGAAATCTCCTCCAAGCCTGCCTCCCATATTATGTGTTAGAGGGTAACCAACAATATTGAAAACCCTGCCTCCCATATTATGTGTTAGAAGGTAACCAACAATATTGAAACTCTATGGGTGAACAATAATATCTTTGATGATAAATGGTTCCCATAACCTATATAAATGCTTACTAGATGAGATTTTGAATTGGACTAAACATTTTATAGACTTATATATGAACAAGTAATGTGTAATCCACTTATCAGATAACAATGCCCCTTTTTATTTTGATATCAATAAGTCTTAACCCCTCTTATCCTTGGTAAGGATGACTATTCCTATGGCACTAGAGGGAAGGTTCTAGCACCTCCAAACATAGACTAATTGAAATCTCTAAACATTTTCTTTTAGCGAGGAAAATGAAAAGAAGGGAACTAGAAAGAGACAATAAATATGAAAGAGCATGCATATCCCTACTAAGAACAATAAGCCTTCTTACAAATAAAGATCTTCTTTACCACCAAGTCTATATTTTTTTCAACAACTTTTGAAGACCCCATTCCCACATAACAAAATGCCTAAGTATAAATAATATAAACATCTCTCACGTGTCACTAAGGATGAGTTAACCAAGAATGTTTATCTTCAACACTAGTTAACCATAAATTAGTCTCGTTCTCATTAACGATTAGTGGCAATGCAAAAATATTTGAAACAATCTAATGCTAGTCAACAAGACCTTGGGAAAGTTGGATGGAGAGAAGAAAGTCATCTACAAAGAGATGTTTTTGTATGATCTAAAGTTGCAAATTAATTTTTTTAGCATGTTCCTCATATGAGAGGCGTGTGATTGTTACATAGATGCATGCTTTAATTCGAAGTTTATTTTATCAACCTATAAATAAGCATACATGTATGTACCTTTCTTATGTACTTTATTCTTTACTTAATATAAACAATAATTTTTCAAAAAAGGGTCACTGTAAATTTCACATTGCACCAATTAACTAACAAATTCCCAGTGAAAGTCATGAACACATTCCAAAACGAAATAATTTAACATAAAGATTAACATGATTCTAAAAATGAAGAAAAAAAAATCAACCCAAAAGAGATCCAAAATGTACATTTTCTACATATATAACACTTTTTAACAATAACACCTATGAACCATAATATTTAAAGTTAACAATAAGTCACCAATGCACTACAACCTAAACATGGAATATACCTACCGTACCGTTGACGAGTTGAATGACCTATCATGCAGATGAGGGAGAACGCCCAA
The DNA here is from genome assembly GCA_010110895.2 of Picea sitchensis. Classification (NCBI taxonomy): domain Eukaryota; kingdom Viridiplantae; phylum Streptophyta; class Pinopsida; order Pinales; family Pinaceae; genus Picea; species Picea sitchensis. The sequence continues at coordinate 42,928 of SNQJ01S0003005.1, forward strand.
TGGTAGGTCCCAATCAAACCTACTCTCATTTGGTGTAGAGTTTCCCACGAGTATATGGGTCTCGCTACCACTCAGAATTAAAAGACGAAAAAGAGAAAAGACAACAAACTACCCCCCAAAGAGTTCTAAATAATCCTAAGGCTAATCTAACTGTAAGGAAACTAACCTAAACTAAGCTAATTCTAATCTATCCCAGGAGCAAAACTAATAGAAATGAGTACAATGAAAGATAATATCGAGACATCATAATTAGTTCATAACAACCCAAACATATTGGCACAATAATATTATCAAATAGTTGAAGAAATCATCCCCGCACTCATAAGAAATCAAAACAACATAAGGATTCTAGATACTAAGCACATAAATAGTTCACATGATCAATACCCAGAAAGCTCAATCAACAAATACAAGTGTAGAATAGTCCCACAAGCATTTGCAAATAGTTATGACTCCAAAATGTCTTCTACTCTTTATAGTCAGAAGTAAAAGTACCATCTTTTGTTACAAAGGGAAAATGTCTATGTTCCCTGCTATTAGTTCTCTTTTATAAAACAAGAAAGACTCTTGAGTTCTCCTCACTGTTCATTTCATTATTTTTTTCAATTTCTTTTTTACATTCCGAAAAAAAAACATATGAGGGGGTTACAAATAGAAAATGAACAAACTCATGAGTGATCATTTTAGCACTCAGGCAGTTTGCAACTGATATTCATCTTCAAACAATCATTGACCTTGTCCATTGACGTTATAATATGTTTCTATGAAACTTCTAGGTGTTTTTTGCTTTGGTCTACTAAATAATATCATTTTTTCTTCTTCTCCTATGTTTTAGCTTTCCATTGAGCTATTGTTGGCTCGATTTCTTTGATTACAACTCAAGATATGACGATTTGAAGTCAACATACCCAGTTTTTCATCAAAATTCAGGTTTCACCTGTGTTTTTCATTTTATGGGCATTTCTTCTCTGAATATTCTAGCACTTTCCATCCCATCCTATTCTTCTCTCCTATAGCTTTCCATCGAGCCCTCTTAGGCCTAATTTCGTTGATCGTAGCTCTAGATATGGCTTCCTGAAGTTGGTATGGCCAATTTCCCCCCCAAATTCGTAGGTGTATGTTTTATGTCATCGTTTGTCACCTACCTAGCCTGGATATTTGTACCACTGCATTTTTGTGTCTGATACCTTTCTAACGAGGTATCACGAGCTACATTCTGACACTTGTAGCAAAAATTATGATTGTTTGAAAAGTGTCACTCAAAAACCATTGATCAAACCTACAGGTGAATCTGAACCATCGATCTTCATTCTGAAAAATACATCTCACACGCATGAGAGAGTTAAACGCTTAGTTGTTTAAAATTTTCAGCGCTTATGGATAGCGTGAATAGAATTTGGGCAGGCATGAGACCTGTGGCTTGTAGTATTCTCTTTTTTTAAATTTTCTCTCTTTTAAAATCAAGAAAATAATGAAAAATTAAAATATAATACAATGAAAAATAAAAAATAGAAAAAATATTATTTACAGAGTTAAAAATGAAATTCCCCCCTAATCAATCAAAAACTATATTTACAAAAAATATCCTACCCCCCACTAGATTCAAATCTGTGACCTCCGAGGATGAAACACATGTTTTTAGTCATTAGGCAAATCCATGTCTATTGCTCATATTATTTACATAAAACTATACATCCATGATAAACTACAAATGAGATTAAATAAACAATATCTTAGCTTTCTTGCTTAGCTTTAGAATCACTTTTAATCGATTTTGAATATTTTTAATGCATATTTTCTAGTAGAATATAGATTGGGTATTGGGTAATTGAGAGTGATGTGAGGGGGGCGAAGGGCCATATGAGCTTCCACCTTCACGTGGTTGGCCCTGTTCACTAAAGAATAATTTATTGGAGCCATTTAATCTTAGACAAAATCTCCCTCGATCCAACGGAGCAACAACATAGTCAATGTTGACTTTGTTGTTGCTCCTTCAGATTGTGACAGGTTTGATCCAAGATTAGACGACTCCAATAAATTATTCTCAAAACCAAGATGAGCTTATTCAGGAGTTCTATGTAGTTATATATATCTCATTTTTATTTTGTTCTCATCAAGTAAATCCATGTTTGAATCTAGGATGATGAGGGGCTAGTCCAAAAATAAGGATTATAAGGTGCTTGAAAGCACTATCAAGGTATGTTATGACATTCTCATAAAAATGCATCTTAGAGTAAATAATGCTACC
>SNQJ01S0003005.1:46896-73530 GCA_010110895.2 Picea sitchensis
TCCTTTTCCCATAAAGTCATTCTTACTTTATTGTGTAATTCCTTGATCATACACATAAGTTGACGATTGAATATATTTTGCTATCTTCACTTTGGTTGGTTTGTGTTGTCTTGGTCTTGACCTCACGAGAGCACCGGAGCGAAACGGGAGCAACAGAGACCCTAGGAAGCGATACAAAGGTATGTCACTTGTTCCTCCCTACTAGCTAATTCAATGGTCATAACTTAGGGAAAGAGTCATGTCATGTCCTGTTTTGTTCTAGATCCAGGTGAATCTAGGGAGATCTGTTAGTGTCCACACCTACCGATTAGTCCGATAAAAAAATTGGTGACTCCACTGGGGAGCAACCCGTTTTCTTTGTGGTTTTTGGTGTTTTTCCTTGGCCATTTGCTCTTTCCTTAACTTTCTCCATTCCTATCAATCTCTGAGTCTTCAGGATACTCTGATAGACCCTCTGGGTCAAGAAGTCCCTTCAAAGTTTTTGTCTTTTTCCAAATTTTTGCTTAGTTTCAGACATTTTCGCACTGAACCCCAATGTGGCCTACAAGAATACTTGGAGTTCGCACTTTGCTTTTAGGTCCATTGCGAGGTTCTCGCACTCTGCTCAAAGTTGGCCCGCGAGAATGACCCATTCTCGCACTGTGTAACACTATTAGCCTGCAAACCCTCTTTTCAAAATTTTGGATTTAAGATTTTTGCATGTTCAGCTGCCCAGATCAGTATAGGTGCCTGAAAAGATATTCTTGGACCATTGGTTGATGTTTTCTTGTCTTCGGATTTTGTGCACGACCAGTCTTAGGAAATCAAAGGCTTTTCCTGTCCATTTTTTCTCGACTTTCATTTCTTGACTTTTCTCGGCAAATATATACTCTCTAATTTTGGAATCTGAGTGCTTGTTTGGTTAAGAACCAGTGATCTGTTTGAAATTTGGGATTTTTCATCTTTCTCATTTGCTCATTACTTGGAAGATTACTTTTCTCACCCAATTGAAAAGACTAGTTTGGTCTACTTGTCATTTTTGTTTTCATTGAAAGATTGGTTTGGGTTCTTGTTTATTGCTTGTTCATTTGTCTTTGGTTTTCCTCACTTTCATCATTATGGTGTAGATCCTTTTTTGAAAAGTAAAAACATTTTTTCTTTCAAAAGCATTTTCGTCTTCGAAATTATTGAAAATCAATTGTTGAAATTATTGAAAAAGAAACAATAGAGAATTGTTATTATTGCGTGATTCGTTGCAATTGCATTTTAAAGGAAATTGTGTGTCATAGTTCAAGATTGGTCTGGAAAACTTCTCTTTCCCTCCCGTACATAGGATTCATTGAACGAAAATTGATATATTTCATTCCTATCTATGCATCATTGGGTCAGAGTCTCATACAACATCAGTTTCATCTCCGCTTCCTTTGAGTAACAACAACTCTTAATAACATTGCGCAATTGTAAAATTTAACTAGTAACTCTTTTCTAGGGCTCTATTACACCAACATTTAGCTAGGCTAGCGCTTTGGAATAGGTAGAGAGATACACTCTCCAAAACACAAAACACACAATAGCATCTTGTGTTAAGGAGTGTCGAATTCCATTTACAACATTTTGTCCTGGGAAGCCCTTCTCACACAAGGGTCAAACACGAGGTCGCATTGATATTGACAGAGTTACTCACCCTGCTTTGTTGATATCGGTGTAGAGATTGCATGTATTACGGGGGTCACTTGGAGGTATATCCACAATGATGAGTGGAAGCCTCTTGAGTTGATTTCGGGCTAGATACCCTGCCCTTGCGTGTGGATTGGACTGTCGACTATCCCCCCAGGCTTTATTGTTGTCAGTGGTAACCTTAGTGGCCTACCTTTCTAGGGTCTTACACAAGGTGATTGTGAAGGGGAAAGTCTTCACGGTACCTGGAATCGACGTTGGCCAAACTCACTCGGGCTCCTTGGAGGGTATACCCACGATTATGTGTGGGAACTTGCACCAGGGTGTAAGTCCGTTAAGCAAGTCATCAACGTAACTTTTCCACCCTAGCCCAGCCCCTTCTCGTCTCGTTGTTGCGACGTTGGATTTCATCACCAACTAGTGACTTCAGAATTAGAAGGTCTTGTTTGTCTGGTATTGTTTCCTAGATTTTGTTTACTAGCGCGTGTTGTTTGTTTACCCAAGTTGACCATAAGATTTTCTTCGTAAGTTTGTAACTAGTTCACAATAGATCCTCCATGTCGTTCGCGCAGAATGCAGGGTTTATCTCCAGAGCATCTGGAAGGTTCTCAACCCCTGCCCACAGGCTCACCTGAGGGCTCTCCTCAACAGAGTGAAGTCCAAGACGTTACCACACCACAAGTGGAATGCACCGACTCTCTAGAAAATTTCTGAATTACCAATACTCAAGAGGAATTTCGACTTCACCCCGATTCTGAGCGACAGTTTATGCGAGTGAATTTTTCTGGAGACTTAGTTGTTGTGTCTTCTGGATCACCGGTTGGACCCTTTCCAGGAATAGAAGGCCAAGATCCTTTTTGGTCTATGGGCGTTTTTAGACGGGACCCTTTTGGTGCAGGATCAGGCATTGAAACCATCATCTCACCTGTGATCTTCGAAACCTCTAACCCAAACACAGTACCATTTACTACTGCTTATTATTTTCCTGCTACAGACGCCCCGTGATCTGACCACATCTTGACCATCCCTATAGAAATGACCCATTACACGGATACTACAAGTATTCACACCGGGATTACCGTGGTTAGTCAAGCCCCCATCGTCACACCGCTCACACCCAGTGTCACCCCAACACTACCGCCCGGATACCGTGCGTTGAATGCTTCCATTTCAATTGCTCCGCAAACCCCATCCGGCACTCCTGGTGGTCCCTCTTCTTCTGGGCACTCTCTTCCCGGTTTCATTCCGACACTTCCTCAACCCCCTTTTGGAGGACCTTTCTCGTCCTCTACTGGCAGTATTACTCCTAGTGGCACTATTCCGTCATTCACACCACATTACCAGATTCCCGTTGGTGGACAATTTCACCAAGGAGGTTTGACTCAACCCCCCCTTGGTGGGAAAATTCCTATTGGAATGCAAATCCCAATTGGAACTCAACCCCCAATTGGAACACTGCCCCCAATTGGAACACAACCCCCGTTTGGAGGACAAACCCTACCGACCCCACCCTATGGACAAAACATACCTCCATCTTTGGCCCAGTATTGGAATCAGGTGATACAACATACTCCTCAATCGACTGGGGGGCAACATATTCCAGCTGCATCCGTTATACCCTCTAGTATAGGCCAACCATAGCCAGGTACGTTCAATCCCATTTGGGGCTCAAATGCTCAAACTCACGTCCCTGTTCAAGGATACAGTCCCATGAGCTACTATCCTCTACAACCACCACCGAATCTGCCTGGGTCTTCCCATTATATGCAGACTACTTATGGTCCTACTGGTTTGCCGACGGGGCTTCCTCCCCAAACCCAACAGTACCCGCATGTGAATCGACAATTACCCTTCTTGGCCACTTTGGATCTCCTGGAATTGTTGAGGATCTTAAATGATCCAATTCGTCACTCTCCCCAATGGCCTGCTATACCATCCAAGATACCATCGAACATCCCTAAATTCGATGACAAAGCGGGAGAAGACACAAACAATCACGTCATGAATTTTCACCTCTGGTGTTCATCCAACTCATTGATGGATGACTCTATTCGTTTATGTCTTTTTCAACGGACCTTCGTAGGTTTTGCTGCGAAGTGGTATATAGAATTACCACGAGATTTCTTCACTGACTTCAACACCCTAGCTATGGCCTTCCTCACCCACTACCAGTTACCGATCCGTTATGAAACGGGGACCGAGATTTTGAGTTCTTTCAAACAAAACAAAGCCACACATATATCCGATCACATTCATGAGTGGCGACGGAGACGACGTCTCATTAAACTGTAACTCCCCGATCAATTGCTGGTAGAGTGGTTCACAAAATCATTTGTGAATGACATCGGTCATGACATCGCCATGGGTGGAGTGGTCACGAAAGAGCAGGCCATAAGTCGTGCTCAATACCTTGACCTCGTTTACTCACAAACAGGTACCCTTTACGACTTGCTACCTGATGCACCTCGTCCTTCCACTTTCGCCACTTCAACTACTCCAACTGCTTCTCATGCAGCCGACGGTGTGATTAGCACTTTCCATGCCCAACCACATTCTGCTTCAAGAACCAACTCCAAACCTGCTTCTTCTAATGTTCAAAATGCTTCGTCTCCTGCCCCTCCCACCGACAAGACTTCTGAGGTAAATACAGTTCAATCTACCCCAGTCGGTAAAAACAAATCCAAAAAGGGCAGGGGTAAGAATAAGGAGGACAAAAATACTTCTCAAGAAGAGCGAACCAAAACTCCACCTATTGACGATAGGGATAAGCGCAAGCCTCGATACCCTTGTCTTATCTGTGGTGATGATCACTACACGAAGGATTGTCCACGACGTGCCGAGGTCACTAAGTTCCTTCAAGGAGCCCCAAAACCACCTGCTCCGGCCGTTTTGTCCCAACCCTTCCCTTCTCAACAATAGACTCAATTGGTTGTTCATGACCAACCCTCACCTTCTACTACATCCTATGTATTGATGTGTACTAACGATTCAAAGCAGAACGACATTGCACTCACCACTCGAGCCAAAGATTATTCTCCCTCTAAAGAGAAGGTTGATGGCCTACCTCCTTCATTGGTACAACCCTCTCCCGCTACTCCACCTACCAACGGTCCTCTTCATCTCGAACGACCGAGCCTCAACACAGTTCTTCGACCCCCCCCAAAGGGCATCCTTCGGAAATCGGCTTTCAATCCTCATGCTCGTGCTGCCCAGAAATACAACATTGTTAAATATCTAGCTCAAGCACCTTCGGCGATGTCAACCCTCGAAGTCCTTCAAAGTTGTCCCACACAATGGAAGGCACTGTTGAAGGCTATCGGTGGAATCGACTCGACGGATACGAATTTAATAATTTTTGACTTGGAAGATCACATTCCAAGGTTACCCCCTCAACTCGCGTTCCAGATCCAAGTGATTGTCTCTGACAAAAACATTTGTCGAACCGTTATCGATGAGGGTGCCTCGACGTGTGTCATGTCTCTTACTTGTTGGAAAGCCATTGGCTCTCCCTCTTTGAACGAATCCCAAAACACTCTCAAAGCCTTTAATGGATCCAATTTTAAGCCCTACGGTGTCCTTCCTTTGTTGCCAATCACGTTAGAAGGAAAAATGGTCCAAGTCGAAGTGGAAGTCTTTGATGCTCCTCTTGATTACAATCTTTTGTTTGGCCACAGCTGGATCGATTCCATGCGCGCAGTTGTGTCGACCCTTTTTCATGTGGTACGTTTCCCACATCAAGGGAAGGTAGTCACCATCGACCAATTAGCCTTCTTTAACTTTGAAACCCATACTGGCAATGTACCGTTCATCGCTAAAACCCCACCGGGTTATGAGAACGTCGGTGTAGGCCTTCTCAAAGACTCTTCGTTAATGGGTACTTTCCCCATTCCACCACCTGATGTTCCAGGCTCGTCCGTTGCTTCAATCAACATGATCTCTACCTCGATTCACGAAATTCCTACGTCTCACGACCCATGGATAGTACCTAACCCTGGAGATCATCTTTGTTACGGTGACAAAATGTCGTTAAGTTTGGTTGAATCCGCCTATCAGGCCATTCAATCGACAACCCCTTCTACCCCCTCTCTTAGTGAGTTATCTCCAGATCCCTTCCATGTCATTTTTCCCACAGACGAGATGATCATGTCTGTCATGGAGGACACCCCTTGGGACGATGGACATCATCGTTCCATCCTCTTCCTGGAGAAACATACCATTGAGAACTACCAACGGATCTCAACCCCGTCGACCGTTTTCGTCATCTCAACCATTCCTGAGTTCACACACGATGTGTTTTCTGAAGGGAACTTAAGCAATATCTCACCCACTATTCCCCTCAACATATCCATCAAACCTAGAATTATCGAAAATGTCCATATCGGAGCTTCGTGTTCCCCTGACGAAATCGTCACCTACACGTCCCTTTTCAAAGAGTTTCTTGACATTTTCACCTGGAGCTATGAAGAAATACCGGGTATCAACCCCGACATTGTGATACACGAGATCAAGACATACCCTGACGCTAAACCTGTCTAGCAATGCCTTCGTCCAGTTCACCCACATAGAGCGGCTGCTATCAATCTTGAAGTTGAGAAACTTCTCAAAGATGACTTTATTTACCCGGTGGCCCTCACTAACTGGGTTTCCAATCTTGTCCCGATCGACAAGAAACAAGGAAAAATCTGTGTATGCATTGATTATAGGGATATCAACAAAGCTTGTCCCAAAGACAACTTTCCTACCCCCTTCGTCGATCAGATTGTCGACGATTGCGCCGGAAGTGAAATCTTCTCTCTGATGGATGGTTTCTCTGGGTATAATCAAATCAACATTGTTCTCGAGGATCAACATAAGACTACTTTTATTTGTCCTTGGGGTACTTTTGCCTATCGGAAACTCCCCTTTGGTATCAAGAACGCTGGCGCAACTTTTCAACGTGCTATGTCTTATGCTTTCCATGATATCAAGCACATTGTGAAACCATATCTGGACGATTTACCCACTCACTCAATGCGCAGAGTCGATTATCCAACCCACCTCCGAGCCATTTTTGTCCACTGTCGGTTTTACCGTATACATTTGAATCCTCATAAGTGTGTTTTCTGCGTGGAATTCGGCTGACTTCTAGGCTTTATTGTTTCACGTCAAGGGATCAGGGTAGATCCTTTAAAGGTTGAGGCAATCCTTAATCTCCCTCCTCCTTCTACACTTCGCCAGTTACAAAGTTTGCAAGGGAAAGAAAAATTTCTTCGTCGTTTTATCCCAAATTACGCTGAGATAACTCGTGGATTTACGTGGCTCCTAAAAAAGGGGTCTGAGTTCATATGGGATACCATTGCAAACAAATATTTTGAATCTTTGAAATTGTCCCTGACACGTGCTCCGCTTCTCTTTCCCCTCGATTACAGCCGCGATTATTTCCTCTACCTTGCCACCTCGAATTACACCATTGGTATGGTTCTCGTCCAAGAGGATGATGCTAACGACGAACATGTTATATACTACTTGAGTCGAAGTCTAACGCCTACCGAAATCAAGTATTTACATGTAGAAAAACTGGCCTTGGCAGCCGTCCAAGCCGTCCAACGCTTCAGGCACTATATCTTCTCTCGCAAGACTACAATGATTTCTAACTGCAACCCTATGCAACACATTCTCACACGTCAATTTCTAGGGGGAAAATACTCCAAATGGATCATGATACTCTAGGAGTTTGACTTGGAATTCGAACGCGCCAAGTCCAAGAAGTCCTTAGTGTTTACTGAGTTGATATGCGACTTTCCCTATTCTGAAACAGAAAATGTAGTAGTTGATTCATTACTAGATGAATCCCTTTTCCTTATTAGCACTGATGATCTTTGGTATGCTGATATCATCATATATCTCCAAACCCAGACTTTTCGGCCAACTTTGTCTAGTACTGACCGACGTCGAATATGCTACCAAGCCCGTCAATATATTATCCTCAGGGATACTCTTTATCGCCGGGGGATTGACTCATTTTTTTGACGCTGCCTAACATTCGACGAAGCCGAGAAAGATCTGAATGTCTGCCATTCTGGAGCCTGTGGTGGTCATATGTCTGGGTATGATACTGCCCAGAAGATCTTACGAGCAGGGTATTTTTGGCCTTCTTTATTTAATGACTGCATCATCACCGTTCAAAAATGCCATGCTTGCCAGACCTCTAATCATAAGATACGGTCACATCCCGCTCCTCTTCACACTGTGGTCTCCGTTGGTCCCTTTGTGAAATGGGGCATCAATTTCATGACATGTCACTCCCACTCGGCCGGGGGGCATGGATACATTATTGTAGCCGTAGATTACTTTACGAAATGGGACGAGGCGATGCCGACATTTGACAACACTGGAAAGACCACAAAATTATTCATTTTTAATCACATCATAGCTCATTTTGGTGTTCCCTAGGATATCATCACTGATCATGGTAGCCACTTTCGAAACTTCATGATGTCCGAACTTACTGAAAAGTTGGGTCTTCTCCATGAAAACTCAACACCCTATTATCCACAAGCCAACGGCCAAGTCAAAGCAATTAACAAAGTTCTCATAACTATTCTCTGACGAATGATAGGTATTCACAAAACAAGTTGGCACACAATGTTGTTCTCGACATTGTGGGCTTATCAGACATCCGTCAAGTCCGCTACTGGGTTTACACCTTTCCGGTTAGTCTATGGTTTGGAAGCCATTCTCCCAATTGAATGCGAGATACCCTCTTTAAAACTAGTTGTTGAACTCCTACCAAACACTTATGCTAAGGAAGAACGTCTATTGTATCTTATGCGATTAGACGAAACTCGACGTGATGCTACCTTAGTCATAGAAGCTCAGAAAAAATGTGTCAAGGCCCAATATGACAAACATGTCAAGCCTCGCGTTTTCTCCGAAGGAGATCTCGTTCTCCTCTATGAACAAGATCGAGATATGCTAGGAGATGGAAAATTCAAAGCCATGTGGCGAGGTCCTTACATCGTTAGACGATTTTTGGAAAAAGGGGCTTATGAGTTAGTAGATTACGATGGTATCCCTTTAAGTGAACCCAGAAATGGGTTGTACTTGAAGAAGTACTATGCATAAGATCACCTGTGCACGAGTACCTGTATTTTTATTGTATCATACTTCTTGTGTGTTACTGTAGCTTGCTTTTGTTGTTATCTGGTCTCTGCCCTTATGTGACGTTGTGTCTGATTTCCAGATGTCGGAGTCTTCGCTACCCTACATTGGCTTCTCTAATGGCGCTAGCCGTAGTAATCAGAACCTTGCTTCCGCTGCATGGGCAATTTACGCCCCTACAAACGAACTTGTCTCCTTACGAGGTGTGTGTCTCGGCCGTGCGACCAACAATATTGCAGAGTATAGCGCCGTTATCAAATTGTTGATTGATGCTATCTCACTCAGAATCCGTCATTTAGTTGTGCGACTCTATTCGTAGCTCGTAGTACTACAATTAAGTAATGTCTATACTATTTGAAGTCCTACTTTGTTACGGGTGTATTTGCAAATTCGCCTCTTGGAAAGTTATTTTGATTATATTAAATATCAACATATTCCTAGATGTCTAAATACATTAACTGATGCATTAGATAATTATGTATTAGACAAACATTTGGGTCATTTATAAATCAATCACATCAATTTTCACACAACACAAGATAAACCGGTAGAAGCCGTATGTATATATAATGATCAAAAGAGTTTTTACAAAAAGTTATGTCCGAGGACCAAAATTTCAAAATCTGAATCTCATAGCTTCTACAAAGTGACGTCATGGATGACGTTTACGGTAACACACGACTGCCCGGGCAACCCTATGAAGCAGTCAACTAATGGACTCTGACACTCCTACTGTATGACGCTGATAATGTCGTGGAACCTCTCCAAGAGGCATGTCCGGAATATCTGCTATCAAACCCTCTAGGTTTTCTTCCACCGCTTCATAATCTTCAGCGTCCCATCGTGGCATTGGTGCCACTTCTCCTCGTCACTGAATAGGAGAAGTACCAGGAGGTCGATAAGGTCCCACATCTGTGTCATCAAAAAATAATTTTGTATTTAGACCTTGGATGAACATTAAAAAATATTTACATATGATAAAATTCACGAAAAACATTTAAAAAGAAAAAAATGTGTACTTCTTACCAAGTTCCCCCAACTGAGCACCCTCGGGCAAAACCAAATCCGGATATCCTCGGAAATCCAACCTGGCATAAGCATAATCATCGACCATTAGCATCTGTGGTCGCAACCAGTCAAAGAAGGTATCATTATATTTGATAATTGGTCCAGCCACATGCCGGACCATGAGCTGACATCACCTCAACATTCTTGGATCTGTTGGAGCTGGTAAATTCTACTCAACCTGCAGCCTCAGCAAGGGAACCCTCTTAAGGAAGAAGGACACCAACAAAGACCCGTACCTGAATTGCTTCAGATTTCCTCGGTTGCATTTGGTCAACTGCCTCTTCATGCTACGAAGCACTGCATCTGCCCAGTTAAAAACCCAAGGCTCATTACACTCTATGGCATACTGAAAGTAGCTTTGGAGAGCCATGTGAGGAGTGGCGCTCCCAACCATATGAGAAATGGTGAACAAAATAGTGTGGAGGGTCAAATCCCGCACTCCCCAAATAGCTACTTTCCCTTTGCTCCTCTCTGCCTCTGGAACACAGTGCAAGTGGCAGTACTCACTCATAGGCAACCCACCACCTCTGCTACCAGTCAGGCTCACGTGGTACCCATGCCGTGACAGTCCTGTCAAGAAGTAAATTTCCTCAATATCCAAGGACAATGTGTGGAACCCTACATGGAATACTTGTTGATCGAGATCCCACATATGCACAAGGTACTCCAATAACCTGACTTGGGCCCTCATGCCCGTGATACGAAAGAACTTCAGAAGACCATAGTCTCGTAAAGAGGAAACGGTGGCCAGATGATTTACGACAATGGCATCATCTTCTTCGTGCTCCCTTTCACGCCATTCTAGAACCATGGTGATGGCCAAATACCTGCATAAGAAGCATAAGAAGAAATTTAATAACTCTATTCAACACTTGGTATCTTTTCATTGAGCAAAACTTTAAATTTTTTTTCCACTAGGCGGTTCTCATAGGTGCCCTTTAGGCACAATGTGAGGTTCTCGCAGGCGCCTTTGGGCTCACCTGCGAGAATGAGGCATTCTCGCAGGTCCCGTGTCGCTGGCCTGCGAGAATGGCTGAGCGCAACAATAACCCCCAAAACAAACTCAAAACTGTGTTTTTTGCAAATGAAAATGAAAAATCAAACCATGAAAAGGTAGAGGACAAGGAGCTTACCTCACTTCCACTGACATTTCATCGAATGGATTCTCGTAACTCCTGCAATCGAACACCAAAGTTCAAAGGTAAAAGAGGGGTTTTTGGGCTCAAATGTTGGTAAAGTTAAAATGATTATGGTAAAAAGAGTTTTTACCCCTTTATATTTATTTTTACCATGTTATTGGATTTTATAATAGTTTATTTATTAAAACCTAATGCCTAATGCCCTTTTGAGTACAACTTTTTCAAGCGTAATGAATTTTATTTTCATGCATAGGGACGCAGATATTTTTTCTTCTTCATCACATGTTTTGATTGTTTTTTATGGTTTTTGTACAAAACCTCGAGCTTGGTCTTTGTCCGTTCTCATGCTTGAAAATACATGAGAACGCGATTGAACACACTTTTATCACTTTTTCGGGTTCAACAAGGATATACGAAAAATGAACCCCCCTGGAGTCTCCTTTAAGCTCTTTTCAGACTCTCTAAACATGAAAAGATTGCCGAGCGACCTTGCTATTTTCACGCTCGTTAAAGTATTTGAAGAAAGCTTCTGTTGGGCGATAATTTATCTTTTTTTCGGTCTCATCAGACTATTTCACGAAAAAGGAACTGAGAGAGTTATCTTTTAACGTGTTTTTCCAGACTCTATAATCATGAAAAAACCTTCGAGTTTTCTATCTTTGGACTCGTTAAACAAACATCGACAGACCCGTAATGGGACCGAACCACTCCTTCCTAGGGTTCGTTAAACATACTCCGAAGGACTCATTCGAAGGATGAGCTTATATCAATAAGCATATGTTATCCTCCTCAAGCTTGCGTAAAAATAAAGAGGTACTCGCCAGAAATGGTGGGGGAAAATTTGGGAAAGGGATGTGTTCTCATATTCATATTAATTGGCAGTAAGTGTCTCTCTTGAACATGACACCCCCCTATATCCATTATTTGAAGTCGGTTTTTGAAATCCATTTGTCTCTCATTAGGTTGCTACAAGGTCCTAGCCGGTTTGGGAAATCCATTTGTCTCTCATTCGATTTGCTACAAGGTCATACCCTGTGTCGTCTTTGAGTCAATGCTGCCAAATCATTGGTCGTGTCATTCATATGTTCAAGAGAAGTTCATCTGAAACCTCTATTGAGTCGACCATCTGCAGTTGTCCATTCTCTCCGTGTTGGCCTTCCTTGTGTCTAGTCCAACTTACATCATACTCTATTTCACCTTTAAAATCTGTTACTCATTTCGTGTCATTGATGGGGGATACATCAAGGCCCTCTTGTGACAAGTTTTGTTCAGTCGACTTCAGCTCATTATTTGGAAACAAGACTTAGAAATTCTTTGGTACCTTGGAACTTGCATGCCTCAATGGCAGGTTTCCTCGCTTTCGACAGTGGGTTTACATCATTGACCTCTGATCGAAATATTCTGTCGGATATTCGACCTCAACTCATTCATTCACATTCGATGGATTGTACTAGTGTACCTTGGGATTCATTGACATTAATGGTGATTTACCTCGCACTTGTTAACGGTTTCATCAATGACCGGTAATCAAGTGGTTTCTACCATGTTCGACTTCAACACATGTAATCACATGGTCAGATTCATACCTTTGGGGGACGAGATTGAAGACCCTGGATATCATTCTCTTTGTCCAGGTTGCGATATAATATGTATAATCCATGACACATAGATCCACTTTGTATGTCTCGTGGCTATGTCGTCTCAATTTGAATTTTCTCGCATAGATCCACAGTGTATTCATGGTGGCTATGCTATATTTTGACGGCATGGATCCACAGTGTATGATTGGTGGCCATGACCTATGCTTATAATGTCATTCGTCCGTGATCTGAGTATGGGAATGCCTACCTCAGAACTAGTATGATATTCTGCAGATGCTTGGTTGTTCGCAGGTTTCCGATTAGGTGCGCTCCTGGTTTCTGACACACACGCAGTTTACAAAGTATTTCGGCTGTCAGTGATTTCAACCTCATACTTTGGGGGGCATTCTGTTACCCATGATTTTGGTCATATTGATGATGTATTGATGATGGTGTACTCAGGATCCTAATAAGAACTTTCTCTTGAGAAAAGTGACATTCATCTTTTCCCAGAAAACATATTTTTGAAGAGAGTTCGCAGGTTGCTTATATCCTAGGGTGCGAGAATGACCCATTCTCGCAGGCAGCCTTAAGCTAGGGTGAAAAATTCTTGCACTGTGCTACATAGATAGGGTGCGAACTTGTTCTCAAGCTTGGAAAAAGATGAAGTCTCGATGGTTCTAGAAGGGAATCTTCTAGAGAATGGGTTGGCATTCGAATGGTTATCTTTTTACTGGTTTCCCTGATATTGTGGGATCATTCTTATCCAAGTAACCATATAATCCTCTCCTATATATTGATGGGATTCTCATGGAAAAGGTTAAGCAAGATTAGTTGGAGAATTGGTGAAGGAATTGTGTGAAGAGCCTAGCTTGAACAAGAGCTTGGAGACTCTAGCAAGTCTATCAAGAGGAATTGGATCTTCTTCATACAAGGATCGAGCAAGTGTGTGTGTTGGAACCAAGAGCCACCGAAAGGAAGCTTGCGACATAAAGGTGATCAGGTTGTATCTTCTACTTTCGATTAATATGATACAGCGGCATGTCCTTTTCCCATAAAGTCATTCTTACTTTATTGTGTAATTTCTTGATCATACACATAAGTTGACGAGTGAATATATTTTTCTATCTTCACTTTGGTTGGTTTGTGTTGTCTTGGTCTTGACCTCACGAGAGCACCAGAGTGAAGCGGAAGCAACAGAGACCCTAGGAAGTGATACAAAGGTATGTCACTTGTTCCTCCCTACTAGCTAATTCAATGGTCATAACTTAGGGAAAGAGTCATGTCCTGTCCTGTTTTGTTCTAGATCCAGGTGGATCTAGGGAGATCTGTTAGTGTCCGCACCTACTGATTAGTATGATAAGAATATGGTATGCCTGAAAATGATGCCTCATGCTCCAATGTTGCTATATGATTGTCATTCCATACTTCTAGCTTGTATCAGATTGAGATATACGCCTTTACTCCTACAAAGTTTCACAAAGGTTGATATCCTTCTGGAAACTACTACTGGAGTGATGGACTATCTTCCTTGGTCGTACTCCTTGTATGGACCACATGTGTGACCTTTCTCTACCCTCCAGAAACCCTTGTACTAGCTAACAACTGGGACAAACACCTCTCCCTACTACCACGCTCAAGCCCTCTCCCTACAACTGCTAAAGAACAAGATATAGGCCTTAACACAACCTATGGACTGACTCACTCTACAATAGCACTGCTTTTTTGGAAGATTGGTTGTTGTCATTGATGTCAACCCTAGAAGAATTTAAGAATCCCACATTTTGATCTGGATGAATTAGGGATTCCTTTACCATACTTTAATATGTACTCAATTCTCCTTTAATATTTTCTATGAGTTAGGGATTCCTTTACCATACTTTGGTTGTTGCATATTTTCAGACCCAAACTCCCGCTTTTTCTGCTTCTTAAATTTCTGTTCAATTTTGACATCACGTTGATAAGTGACTCCCAGTGATGGGATATCCATAAACTCCATTTTGGTTTGGATGTACCTGTGTAGAGCCCCGTGATATTTTAGAACCATATTCCACTCGGAGTCCTTGTTACCCAACTTTGTGCACGAGGTAAGGAAGGTATTTTTGAATTTCAACACTGCTTGGCCTATCTCTTGACACATCGTGGTCCATCTCATGTACTGGTCATCATAGTTTCCAATAGCGTAATATTGATCCTTGACCGCATCTATAAAAAAATATCAAGTGGGCTCAACCCCTAATATTTCAGACTCCTCTATGGAAGCTTTCTCCCAGTAATTTTCCCTCCAATGTTTAACATGGGGGACAATCTTAAGGAGCACAAAGGTGATCTTTTCTCTATCGAAAAAATTGTGGACAAAAAAATATCCCTCTAGCAAATTTAACCATTTTTCCAAAGAATCTTCATTGATTATTCCTTCAAATGTGGGAATATCAAAATTAACTTGTACCTTCAATGGGGTGGAATCTCCACAATGACTTCTTGAAGAAGACATGTCTACAATTGTCGGCAATCATTGAAGGATTTGGGAAAAATTCTCTAGCATATGATTCCTATGTTGCGTGAGGGCTTCCACGAGAAACAATTTGATAGGATTTCCTACTGCCTTGTCTCTGTTTTCTTCCACAATGGGAGTCTTCCTGTGCTAGCGAGAGAGACTGTCCTCAAGAGAAACCATCTCAAGACCCAAATCTCTATACCCTGACCTCGTCGATTACATGCATTAAGAAAAGACAATGAGCAGACTGCTCCAATACCACTGATCCAGATTATTTTGAGAATGAAATGAAGGCGGAGATATAACAATGGAATAACAAAGATATTGCAAGGAACATCGATATATAGTAATACATAATTTATATTAATGAGATAAATGTACAAAATCTATAAATATACAAAGTGAATAAACTCTCTAGAATGGTAGCAGCTTATCTCTGAGAAAATATGTGATAAATACGCTCCTTCACAATAAGATGTGTTTAAAATGAGTCTCCAAAGGATTTTTTAACATAAAGCATAAATGATAAAACCTAAACATAAAAAACCCTAACCTCGGAATATGAAACACCAGAAGGTATGTGGGCCCTTATGAGGGTAGTTGATATGTCAACTTATCGAGGGCATAACGTTTGCATATGATATATGTTTGGGGCATTCTATACCACATAGGAAATGTCTAGTCGAGCAAAACACATTCTGTTCATCCTAGCATCTATTTTTTTCTACCTTCTAGGCGTTTCCAAACCAAAAAATGTTGTTTGGGGCCTCAAAATGACCTCAGAATTTTAGGACCTGAAAAACCATAGAAATATTGCCAAGGTGGAAACCCATGTTTTGATCTAGTGGAATAGGTGGGTGGCCACCAATCTATTCATATATCTTTCCTTTCCCCTTAGGAAGTAATGGTCCCCATTGCGTCAAGTTCCCATGGAAAAAGGGGAACCTTTTGCTAAATATGAACCTTTGTGAACTGCTTGCCTTGTTGAAGAAGTTGTCCTTCTTAGCTTATTTAAGGTTGTCATGACCCTGTTGTTGGAGGGGTTGGTTCCTTTCAACCAATATTGCTACATGATATGCCTGAGTATGGGAGGATTCTATCGGTAAAGATGCAACATGAAGAATATGAAGGGTTCCATTATAATATTGC
Source organism: Picea sitchensis (assembly GCA_010110895.2). NCBI lineage: Eukaryota > Viridiplantae > Streptophyta > Pinopsida > Pinales > Pinaceae > Picea > Picea sitchensis. The sequence continues at coordinate 63,126 of SNQJ01S0003005.1, forward strand.
TTGACTAAGAAGTGTGGAGGTACCCCCGTAGGTGAAGTAAGAATATTTGTGAGCTCTTATACAATATTGTTGATCTGCTTATTTCGTATATAAAGGTCTTGGGATAACACTGCAGTGGTTACATTTTCCTTCTGTTCACCTTCTGATTGGATTGTGAAGAGGCTTAACTTTGTAATATGAGAGATTACCTTACGCCACTATTTTTTCAGGACAATAGTGAGAACTATCTTTGGTAACCCGTAGAGATGACACCCTAGAATAAAAATAACAATACGAGATTGAGACTCATAAATAGCATGATGCTTCCACATATATGGCTGGCATAAAATAACATCATAGAATTCCAGTGGGGAAACATCGCATGATACCTCATCCTTGAAGGGCTTGATGCCATAGGATATGAGACATTGCTGGTTGAAACGAAGATCTCAACCCTGGAGAAGCCACCCCCCGATGTTGTATGGTTGCGGGTGTGGTTTTGTCAAGAAATCCAACTACTTGAAAACCTTAACTGAGATAAATTTATTCTAGCTTCCACTATGAAAAATAAAATGCAGTGGGGTCCCCTTCACCCACATCTGTGAATGGAAGAGGCGTTCCCCCTCCTTAGTATCCTCTTTCTCTTTTGGTTGAAATTTCGTGGTTGCAATGGTAGTAGTGGGTTTTTCATCGATGCTTTGTTTCCTTCTATCATTTTCTAAATCATATTATGAGTCAAGGCTCGACTATGTTTTCCTAATCTCGACCACCAATTATTGTTTTGAGTGACATTCATCAGTGTTGTGCCAAGGGATTTTGTGGAAGTCACACCACTTCCCAATGTCCTTCTTCATCTTCCCGTTTCCATTCTTTTCATGTGGCCTGGACTGGTTGTCTAGAGGTTGGTAGATCTGTGAATCAGAGTTGCCTTTACCATACCTCAGTTGTTGTGGATTTGCAGACCCGAACTCCTGCTTGTTCTTCTACTTAAATTTCTACTCGATTTTGATAGCATATCGATAAGCGTCTCCCAGTGATGAGATGTCCAAAAAATCCATTTTTGTTTGGATGTACATGTATCCCCACAGTATTTTAGAACCAGATGTCGCTCAGAGTCTTTGGTACCCAGCTTGGTGCACATGATATGGAAGGTATTTGTGAACTCTAACACTATTTGGCACCTCTCTTGATGCAGCGTAGTCCATCTCATGCACTAGTCGTCATAGTTTCCAACAAGGTAATATTGTTCATTGACCGAATCCATAAAAAATCCCAAGTAGGCTCAGACCCAAATATTCCAGAATCCTCCTTGGAGTTTTGATCCTAGTAATTTTCCCACCAATGTTTGAAATGGGGGACAACCTTAAGGAGTGCAAAGATGATATTTTCTCTATCAGAAAAATGGTGGACAGAGAAATAACCTTATAGAAGATTTAACAATTTTTCCAAATCATCCACATCAATCAGACCTTCAAATACAGGAATATCAAATTAAATTGTGCCTTGAATGGGGTGGAATCTCCACAATGATTGCATGATGAATACGTGTGTTCTATTGTTGGAAATCATTGAAGGATTTGGGAAAAATTCCCCAACATCTCGTTCCTCTATTGTGTGATGGATTTCGAAAGAAACAACTTGATAGGATATCCTACTCCATCATCTCTCTCTTTTTCCACCATGGGAGGTTTCCTGGGCTGGCAAGAGTAGTTTTTCTCAAGATAAACTAGCTTGAGATCCAAATCTCTATTACTTGACCTTGTTGGGGACATGCACTAAGACACAACAAGGAGCAATTTTTTTACTATACCTAGGGAGGTAATATGGGAGGTACCCAATGGGAATGGGGCCATTCAATGTAAGGTGGACTAGGTCTACCATGGTATTAAATAAGGCCCACTATGGTAGTTGGATATAATAAATGGGTAGTTAGATATAATAAATGTGATTTCTAGAAGATACCTTCTCTAGAATGTTCATAGGAGATGGAAAATTTTATATAACGAAGTGTAAGAAATGTAATTGGCATGGTGAAGACTATTGTGAATGTACAAACAAGTATTTCTTGAGGAATTTTATCCTTCCTAGAGGATTAATAGATGGTTTTACCCTACCTGAAGGGTTTTCTCTACATCTTATGTTCAATATTGTTGTGAATGGTTTTGGTGTTTATTCTTGTTATTGTCTGAGCATATTTCCATATTTAGTATTGGTATATAACAAACTTCTATAATACCATTGATCCAGATTATTTTGAGAATGAAATGAAGGCGGAGATATAATAATGAAATAATAAATATATTACAAGAAACATAGATATATAGTAATACGCAATTTCTATTAATGATAGAAATGTACAGAAACTGTAAAAATACAGAGTGAATAAACTTGCTAGAATGGTGGCATCTTATCTCTGAGAAGAAATGTGATGACTATGCTCACTTTCAAGAAGATGTTCTTACAATGAGGCTCCAAAGGAATTTTTAACATAAATCATAAATGAGAAAACCTAAACATCCAAAACCCTAACCCCAGAAGATGAAACACCAAAAGGTTTGTGGGCCTCGATGGGGGTAGTTGATATGTCAACTTATCAAGGGTGTAAATTTTACATATGATCTTTGTTTGGGGAATTATACACCTCATAAGAAAGGTCTATCCAGAAGAAACATTCCGTTCGGTCTAGCATCTTCCTTTTATTTCTTGCTAAGCACTGTCATACCAAAAAAATGTTGTTTAGGGCCTCAAAATGACCCTGGAAGTTTAGGACCCCAAAAACCATAGAAAAAATGCCAAGGTGTAAACCCATGTTTTGATCAAGTGGAATACGTGGGTGGGCACTGATTTTCACCTACATCATTCCTCTCCTCTAAGGAAAAAATGGTCCCCATTATGTCAAGTTCTCGTGGAAGATGGGGAAGATTTTGTTGAATCTGAACCTTGGTGAACTGCTTGCTTTGCTAAATAAGTTTTCCTGCTTAGCTTGTTGAAGGATGTCATGACCATATTGCTGGAGGGTTTGGTTCCGTTCAACCAATATAGCTACATGATCTTCCTAAGTGTGGGAGGACTATGTCAGTGAAGATGCAACATGAAGAATATTAAGGGCTCTGTTATAATATTGCTTGATTGGGAAGTGTGGAGGTACCCCCATAGGTGGAGTAATAATATATGTGTGCTATTATACAATATTGTTGATCTAATTATGTCGTATAGAACGTTGTTGGGATGAGGATGCAGTTGTTGAAGTGTCCTTTTGTTCACCTTCTGATTGGATTGTGAAGAGGCTAAACTTTGTGGTATGAGAGATTACCTTACGACATCGTTTTATCGGGACAATAGTCAGAACTATCTATGGTACCCTGTAGAGATGAACCCCCAGAAAAAAAATGACACTACGGGGTAGAGACTCATAAACAACATGAATCTTCCACATATATGGTTTTCCTAACTAAAAATCATAGGCTTCCAGTGGGGAAACATTGGACAGTACCTCATCCTTGAATGGATTGATGCCACAGGACAAGCGACACTATTGGATGACACAAAGATCTCAACCCTGGAGAAACCACTCAATGTTGTATGGTTGTAGGTGTGGTGTTATTGGAAAATCCAATTTCTTGATGACCTCTGCTAAGATCAGGTTCTTCTGGCTTCTTCTATTAGCAATAAAATGCATTGGCGTCCCCTTCACCCACATATGTGAATGGAATAAGTGACCCCCCTCCTCGAGATCCTCTAGTTCTTCTGGTTGGATTGTTGTGGTCGCAGTGATAGCAATGGGTTCTACATCAATGCTATGTTTCCTTTTATTATTTTTTGAATCATATTCCGATTCGGGGCTCGACTATGTTTCCTTGAGATTTTCCACCAATGATTATTTTGTGCGACATTCATCAGTGTTGTGCCAAGGGATTTTGTGGAAGTTTCCCCACTTCCAAATGTCCTTCTTCATCTTCATGTTTCCCTTATTTTCCTATGGCTTAGACTGGTTGTCTTGAGGTTGGTTTTTCTATGAGTTAGGTGTAAATGTATTGAACCTGCACAAAATATATCTATCTAAACAATAATACACACATTTGCAGAGAGAATTTGAGAAAGAAGAAGAAGGAGAGAAAGAATGAAAGAATTCTCATTAACCATTTCCACACTCAAAGAGTGAATAATTTACAATATATATAGGATACATGAGTAACTAATGATCCATAGTGGTGGTCTAGAGTGATCTGGACACACACCAGTAGTTACGAGAGTAAATTGTGACCTAGTCTAGTCTCTCAGATAGTTACGAGAGTGAATTTCCACCTAGCTGAGTTAACTAGTCAACTAGTCTTCAGTTAACTAACTGAATAGAGAGTAGTGAGGAGTAGATCAAGGAATCAAGGGTAATGCGCCAATATGGTGATGATCCCAAGGCAAGTGCACATTATCATGGTGATGATCCCAGTGTTGCATGGTGACAAAACCAATGCAACATCTAAACTCAACTCAACTAGTCAAACTGAAGTGTCAACTGAAAGTGAATATTCTCCAAGTGGAATATTCTCCCCTAAAATATAGGAGACTGGATAATGACTAATAAACAAGGAAAAACCTTAGGAAAAATAAATCCTAGGTGAGTGTGAAGTAACTCCAACACCCCCCCTAAACATCACTATGGTGAAAATAAAGAATGGGTCCCGACAATGAGGCCATGTTAGGTACCCAAATACAAAAGATACACTGAAATAAATGAGGAAAGAGGGAAAAACTCAAGGGAAACCCCAAAAAACTCAAGGGAATAAATGAGTCTTCTTGTAATGAATAAGATCCAAATAAAGTTTGGATGAAATTTTGAAAACCATGCGGCCGTTTCTGGAAAAATGTTGAAATTTTGTTGATTTTAAAACGATCATAACTTCACTTCCCGGAATCCGTTTCGGACGATTTGTTTTTTGAAATTGGATATTTTCTCGAGAGGAATTAAAATATCCAATTTTTTTCTGCAAATTTGGCTCAAAAAATATTAGAATTGAATCTGATGTGCACAACTCCCTTTTTGTCTCTTGAGATGCATGCATTGCGCATGGAAAAATGTTTGCATGTGATCCCTGAGATGCATGCCATATATCTTCCACATGAAATTCAGAAAACAAATCTGAAATGGAGTGGACATCATCTTCAATTAATGGGATACAAATTTGTGCAGATACTTGTGTAGAAGGCTCTTCAAACTGAGATGATTTATCTTCCAGTGGATTTTCTACATTCTCTATCTTGTCAACATTTTGCATGCATTCTTCCTTATTCCCAAATAAAACCTCCAATATTCTCCATAATTCATTTGGAGTTGAGTCTTGTGAGACATCATATACTTGGCGGAGAATCTCTAGAGAAATAGACAAGAAGATAAATCCTATGGCCATATCTTGTCTATTTAGAAAGTCATTTTTCTCATTGGCGGAATCGGGCTCTACTTCCATTGCCATGGTTATTTGGTATAAGCCTCTATTTCTGAGAAGAATTAGAATCTTTGGCTTCCACTCCAAATAGTTATGAGGTGTGAGAAGTATTATCGGTGAGTAAAACATATATTCCATCTTTTCTACGTTCTTCAATCTTCAATACCTGTAAAAATAATTTGGTGTATCTTTTGCTTAGTAGTCCATCGACTCTGATACCATGTAAATGTGTTGAACCTACACATAATATATCTATATAAACAATAATACACATGTTTGTAGAGAGAATTTGAGAAAGAAGAAGAAGGAGAGAAATAATGAAATAATTCTCATTAACCGTTTCCACACTCAAAGAGAATAATTTACAATAGATATAGGATACATGACTAACTAATGAGCCATAGTGGTGGTCTAGAGTGATATGGACACACACCAGTAGTTACAGGAGTAAACTGAGACCTATTCTAGTCTCTCAGGTAGTTACGAGAGTGAACTGCCACCTAGCTGAGTTAACTAGTCAACTAGTCTTCAGTTAACTGACCGAACAAAGACTAGTGAGGAGTAGATCAAGGAATCAAGGGTAATGTGCCAATATGGTGATGATCCCAAGGAAAGTTCACATTATCATGGTGATGATACCAATTTTTCATGGTGACAAAACCAATGAAACATCTAAAATCAACTCAACTAGTCAAACTTAAGTGTCAACTGAAAGCAAATATTCTCCAAGTGGAATATTCTCCCCTAAAATATAGGAGACCGGATAATGACTAATAAACAAGGAAAAAACTTAGGAAAAGTAAATCCTAGGTGAGTGTGAAATAACTCCAACATTAGGGCCTCCTTTACCATACTTCAGTTCTTGTGGATTTGTATACATGAACTCTTGCTTGTTCCAGTACTTAAAGTTGTTCTCAATTTTGACATCATATCGATAAGAGGCTCCCAGTGATGAGATGTATAGAAACTGCATTTCATTTTGGATGTACCCGTGTAGAGCCCCATGGCATTTTAGAACCAAAATCCGCTCGAAGTATTTGATACCCAGCTTGGTGCACAAGGTATGGAAGGTATTTGTGAACTCTAGCATAGTTTTTTCCCTCTCTTGATGCAACATGGTCCGTCTCATGTACTGGTTGTCATAGTTTCCAACAAGGTTATATTTTTCCTTGACCACATCAATAATAAAATTCCAAGTGGGCTTGACCACAAATATTTCAAACTCCTAAGTGGAATTTTGCTCCCAGTAAGTTTCCCACCAATGTTTGACATGGGGGATAGCCTTAAGGAATCCAAAGGTGATCTTTTATCTATTGGAAAAATTGTTGATAGAGAAATAACCTTCTAGCAAATTTAACCATTTTTCCAAAGCATTTGCATCGATCAGACCTTCAAATATGGGAATATAAAATTTAACTTGTACCTTGAATGGGGCGGTGTCTCCATAATGTCTTCTTGACGAAGACACACCTGCTATTGTCAACAATCGTTGAAGGATTTGGGAAAAATTCTCCAACATTGTGTTCCTCTATTGCGCGAGGGATTTTGCGAGAAACAACTTAATAGGAGCTCCTACTCCATCATCTCTCTTTTCTTTCTCCATGGGAGGTTGCCTTGGCTAGCAACAGAGTTTTTAATCAAGAGACTATCTCGAGACCCAACTCTCTATACCTTGACCTTGTTGTGAACATGCACTAAGAAATGACAAGGAGAAGACTGCTCTGATACCACCGATTCAAATTATTTTGAGAAAAAAATGAAGGCGGATAAATAAAAATGAAATAACATATATATTACAAGAAACACAGATATAAAGTAATACAAAATTTATATTAATAAGAGAAATGTATAGAAACTGTAAAAATACAAAGTGAATAAACTCGCTAGAATGGTGGCAACTTATCTTTGAGAAGAGATGTGACATATACACTCATTTGCAAGAAGATGTGTTTAAAATGAGGCTCCAAAGGACTTTTAACATAAATCATGTATGAGAAAACCTAAACATCCAAAACCCTAACCCTAGAAGATGAAACGACAAAAGGTTTGTTGGCCCCGATAGGGGTAGTTGATATGTCAAGTTCACGAGGGAATAACTTTTGCATACAATCTTTGTTTGGGACGTTCTATACCTCGTTTAAAAGGTCTAGTTGAGGAAAACACATTCCATTCGAACTGACATCTTAATTTTTCTCTATGTGAGGTGTTTTCGAACCAAACAAATGTCTATTAGGGCCTCAAAATGATCTTGGAAGTTCAGGACTTGAAAAAATGTAGAAAAACTGCCAAGGTGGAAACCCATGTTTTGATCTAGTGGAATAGGTGGGTGGCCACCGATTTCTTATTGCATGACCAAGCCAATAGAAATCCATGAAAATATGAGGACAACATTTTCCTCCAATAACAAAAAATAAGAAAACCAAACCTTAGCAAATCCATATAAATTTCCTCTTCCCACAAATATGTTGCATACCACATGTACGACCTACTGTTATCACTTGTACTGCTACTGACATCATCCTGTATAGACCTGCTCTATCCTAGAAAAAAATGTATGGATGTACTCAATTCTCCTTACTGCAACCCGCATACATATGCTATTGTTCCCATTTCAACCCGTGCACATACGTGACTATGCCCACTGCAACCCACACACATGTACGAAAGAATATATGGACACTTTTGTACAACTTGCGCAGTTTATTTCTTTTGCTGTTGTCTTTCTCCTAGGTCATATTTTCTAAAGTTACAGACATTCCCCTACTAAAATCACTAATCCTCCTAGCACAAGTGCTTAGTCACTTATGCCAACTCCATACTTTCACAATTGCTCAAATGTTATGTTGAATTCTCTCCTTTATATACAAGTCTAATGAGTGAGTTTAGGCACCCCTTCTAAACTCAACAATTTGTTAGAATATTTTAATCGTCTTTATGGGTGTGGAACCCCCACACAATCCCACAAAGGCCATCACCTTTCCCATGAGGCCCCAACCTCATCCCAGGTGATCCAGGTGGATATTGGTGGCCACCCACCTATTCCAAATAGCTCCTCTTGTCCGTTTTTGGTTCAACACGTTCTTTTGTACTTCTTTGTAATTGTGGGTTCTACACCTCTAGGGATGTCTGAGGCCCCACACATCTTCCTGGTGGATATTGGTGGCCTCTCACCTAATCCAACTGGCTTATTTTGTATGTTTTCATGCCAACACATATTGTTGTACTTCCAGGGTCATTTTAGAGCCCTAAACAATGTTTTTTTGGCTCGCCATAGTCAAACTGTAGACAGAGCTAGAGTTTGATGGTGTAATGTGTATTTATCTAAAAGACTTTTCCAACGGGCTATCACGCACCTAAAATGGAGGTCGTATGCAAAAGGTACGACCTCAGGAAGTTGAGGTACCAACTTACCCATAGGGGCCCACATGACTTTTTGCGTTTCATCTCCTAGGGTTAGGTTTTTGGATGTCTAGGGTTTTGGAATTCATGAATAATATCAAAAAGGACTCTAGAGCCTCATTTGAATCATTCTACTCAGACAGATGCGCGTAGCAGCCACATATCTTCTCAGAGATAGCTACCACCATTCGAGCAAGTGTTTCAGTTCTGCATTTTACAGTTTCAACCTATTTTGTTTATTCAATAGAAGATATTATTCACCGGATATGTATGTTGTTCTTCATATTGTAAGTTTTAAACTTGTGAAGTAAAGTAATGCATATAGATTCTTAAGAAAAACAAAATTTAATCAATGGCTCATACACAGAGTACATAGAGATTTTATACCAGAAACCCTCAACTGGGAAAACCTTTCTTATATTCATTATATCAAATTTCACCATTCACCATACAATATAAACAATGTTTTTAGGTATTTCGTAGATACCAAAACCCTAATCCCTTAATACAGGATTAATTTAGAAAACTGCTAAAAATAGAAAAATCCACTAAAAATAGCAAAAACTGCCCAAGGAAGGAATTTTGGGGCGCTGCCCCGAACCCCGTCGGCCCCGGGCTACCACCCGTTGTCGAATGCTACACGTAACCAGGGGGGGCATACCTGTCCCCCCCTGGGACCCCCCTAGGGAAGCGCCCATTGCACACAACACAAAAAGCACTACTAGAGGGATCGTCAGATGCAGTTGTCATATCTAACGTGCCCACACACACACATGGACAAAATATAACACATACCCAACATTCTCCCACTTGTTATTTTCTTTGCATCCAGGGGTCCAGGGGATTATATAGTCAACAATATAGGGCAACAATGCCCATTGTTACTCTACACTAGGAGAAATTTTCTATGCTCACATACTTTGTCAATGAATCTGCAACATTCTTCAAAGTGTCAACCTTTTCCAGCAACACCTTCTTTTCCACAACCATGTCTCTCAAAAAGTGATACTGAACATCAATATTCTTTGTCTTCGAATGATAAGCTGGGTTCTTTTCCAAGAATATTTCACTCTGACTGTCACAATCTAATCTCACTGCTTGTTGTACCAACCAAATACCTGAAAAGAATATTTGTAACCATACTGATTCCTTGCTTGCATGAGTGGCTTCCACGTATTCAAATTTTGTAGTTGAGAGTGCCACTACAACCTATCTTTTGCTCATCCAACTAATTTCTCCTCCAAATAGGTTAAACACATACCCACTTGTAGATCTTCTGCAATCCAGATCTCCAACCCAGTCTGCATCAACAAATCCATGTATGTCCACCACTCTGTCCAATACGGGTCTTCCTTGGTAGAAAAATCCATAACTGGTAGTGCCAAAAAGATACCTTAAGACCCTCTTTACTGTTTTCCAATGCTCCTTCTCTGGTTTTGACATATACCTGCTCAAAACTCCCACTGCATGTGAAATGTCCGGTCTAGTACATACCATTGCATACATCAAACTTCCAACTGCAATGGCATACAGAACATGGGACATGTCCTCTTCTTCTTCCTATGTCTTGGGACACTGATCTGCAG
>SNQJ01S0003005.1:73540-105662 GCA_010110895.2 Picea sitchensis
AATGAAGTTAGCAGCACCGAGATCCTTCATGTCAAATTTGGAGGACAGCTGCGATTTCACCTCCTTGATAACATCCATGTTATTTCCTACCAACAACATGTCATCAACACACAACACTACATAAATGAAGTGATTACCAACCTTCTTGGAATATACATAGTGATCATCCCTGCTTCTTACAAATCCCAATTCAAGGATGTATGTGTAAAAATTTTGGTACCACATCCTAGGTGATTGCTTCAGACCATATAGTGACTTCTTTAGCTTACAGACTAGCTCTTTCTTTCCCTTCACTACAAAGCCTTCTGGTTGCTTCATGCAGATTTCTTCTTCCAAATCCCCATGTAGGAATGATGTATTCACATCCATATGTTCCACTTCAATATCAAAAGAAACAACAATAGATAAAAGAAATCTAATATAATTTAACTTAGCAATAGGAGAAAAAATCTCATCAAAGTCAATTCCCTCTACCCGGGAATAACCTTTTGCTACTAATCGAGCTTTGTATTTCTCCACTTTACCTTGTGCATTATACTTATTCTTAAACAACCATTTCCTACCAATAGATTTTATTCCAGCTGGCAACTCAACTATATCCCATGCCTCATTCTTATCCAAGCCATCCATTTCTTCAACTATGGCCTTCTTCCAGAGTTTACTATCCTCCGAATTCGTTGCTTTCCTGACAGTTTTGGGATCATCATCAGTAATAGATAAAGAAAAATTGGAACGGAAATCAGGTGGACTATACCTTTTTGGTTTCCTTTTTTCTCTCATTGATCTCCTCAATAATGGGGTATGAGGTTCTTCTTCTTCTTCTGTTGCTTCCTCTTCTTCAAATGATTCAGATTTTGCATCATCCAACTCAAGCTCTATTTTCTCAGGTTCATCTTGCGTTGGTAGGAATTCCTGTTTGGACACATATTTTACCTCTCTGAACACAACATCTTAATTGTAAACAAACTTCTTGGTTTCTGGGTTCCAAAGTTTATAACCTTTCACACCATCTTTATAACCAATAAAGATACACTTTTCAGCCTTTTTATCCAGCTTACTCCTATTTTCCTTTGGAACATGTACATAGGCATCACAACCAAACACTCTAAGATGTTGAAGAGAGGGTTTCTTTCTAGACCATACCTCGTGTGGAGTTTTATCATCCAACAATGATGAAGGTGATCGATTGACTAGGTAACATGTTGTACCCACTGCTTTTGCCCATAATTCTTGTCCTATCCCGGCACCGCTGAGAATGCTCCTTGCGTTTTCCATCATTTTCTTGTTCATACTTTCTACAACTCCATTCTGCTGAGGAGTGTATGGAGTAGTCTTCTTCCTTTCTATACCACACTTCTTACAAAATTCTTCAAATTCATTTCCGCATAATTCTCCACCATTATCTGTTCTCAATACCTTTATTTTCTTCTCTGTCTGATTTTCTACCAGAGCCTTAAACTCTTTAAATTTATCAAATACCTCAGATTTCTTTCTAAGAAAATAAATCCATGTGTTCCTTGAAAAATCATCTATGAATGAAACATAATGCATAGATTTACCTAGGGATGGAATAGGAACAGGTCCAAACACATCACTGCGTATCAACTCTAAGATCCCCTTTGCTCTCGTAGAACCATATGGGAATCTTACTCGATTCTGTTTACCATATATGCAATGTTCATAGAAATCAAAATCTAGAGTGCAATTAGACATACCTTCAACCGTACCTTTACCGTGTAGTGTTCGAAGGCCCTTTTCTCCAATATGTCCTAGTATTTGATGCCACAACATGGTCTTCTTTCTAGGGACAATATTGGTCTTGTCTTCTTTATTTCTCTGTTCAGGGACAACAAAAATATTACACTCATTAGTATAAGTGTTTCCTATAAACTTGCACAGAGTTCCACACCAAACTCCCCTCATCAACACCATTGCTCCTCATACCATCTTGCAAGTGTTCTTTCCAAATACAGTAGCCACTCCTGCATCATCCATCTTGCTTATAGATATTAGGCTCCTGGCTAGTTTTTGAATGTGCAGAACCACAGGGAGAGTTCTAATCCTTCCATCTTTTAGCAACAACTTAACCCTTCCACGTCCCAAGATTTTTTCTATCGAGTCATCTCCTAGGAATACACCACCACCATCGTATTTTTCGTAGTCAAAGAACCACTCCCTATGAGGAGTCATATGGTATGACGCAACTGATTCGATCAACCATACATCACAGTATGCATGTGAACTTGTAGATTCTAGGTAAACATCACCTCCTTCTTTAGTGGAGGTTTTTGCCTCTGTGGAAGAGGTACTATCAGATCCCTTTGGTTTATCAACCTTCTTAGACTTGAAATCTTTCTTATAATGCCCTGTTTTACCACACTTCCAACATTTCCTCAAAGATTTTCCTGGAGACTTAGATCTACCTGTATATTTAGATATCCCCCCCGAAGGTTTACCAAGATTCCTGTCTTGGGTATGACCTCTTACAAATAAAGCATCTATGCTATGACTATCCATTATTTTCTACCTCATCTCTTCGGATAACAAAGATGAAACTACATCCTCATACTTCAATGTAGATTGAGTGGTAATACCAATTGCTACAACCAGATTATCCCATGAGTCTGGCAAAGAACATAACAAAGTAATACACTTATCTTCTTCTGCAATCGTAATATTAACAGAGACAAGTTGACTTACCAGAGTATTAAAGGAATTTAGATGTTCTGTCACAGAATCTCCATCTTCCATCCTAAGATGATACAACTTCTTTCAAAGAAACAACTTGTTTACCAGGGACTTTGATTGATACAAATTCCCCAACTTATTCCATAGTTCCTTGGATGTAGATTCTCCCGAGACATTCAACAAAACCGAATCTTCCAGGCAAAGTCGAATAGTACTCCTTTCTCTTCTGTCCAACTTCTCCCAATCTTCCTTCAACATACCAGTAGCTGGTGCACTAGTAGTTTGTGTACTAGTAGGTTGTGTACCAGTAGCCTGTGTGCTAGTAGACGGTGTACCAGTAGGCTGTGTACCAGGATCTACAACGATCCATTGTTTTTGTCTACAAGAAGGTCCTCCATCTTGAGCTTCCATAGCTCAAAGTTTTTACCGTTGAAATTCTCTATCTCGATTCTAGATGAGCTTGCCATTCCTCTTTCTATACTTGAATATCCACTGTAAAATCTCCCACTAAACCCAGGTTTATCACAGACCCAAGATAAACTTGATCTATCAAGACCGAGCCAAACCTTCAACAACAAAGGCGTCCCTCTAAAGCCAAAAACAAGCTCTGATACCACATGTATTTTTTAAACCTGTGAAGTAAAGCAATGCATATAGATTCTTAAGAAAAATAGAATTTAATCAATGGCTCATACACAGAGTACACAAAGATTTTATACCGGAAACCCTCAACTGGGAAAACCTTTCTTATTTTCATTATATCGAATTTCACCATTCACCATACAATATATACAATGTTTTTAGGTATTTCGTAGATACCNAGAACATAACAAAGTAATACACTTATCTTCTTCTGCAATCGTAATATTAACAGAGACAAGTTGACTTACCAGAGTATTAAAGGAATTTAGATGTTCTGTCACAGAATCTCCATCTTCCATCCTAAGATGATACAACTTCTTTCAAAGAAACAACTTGTTTACCAGGGACTTTGATTGATACAAATTCCCCAACTTATTCCATAGTTCCTTGGATGTAGATTCTCCCGAGACATTCAACAAAACCGAATCTTCCAGGCAAAGTCGAATAGTACTCCTTTCTCTTCTGTCCAACTTCTCCCAATCTTCCTTCAACATACCAGTAGCTGGTGCACTAGTAGTTTGTGTACTAGTAGGTTGTGTACCAGTAGCCTGTGTGCTAGTAGACGGTGTACCAGTAGGCTGTGTACCAGGATCTACAACGATCCATTGTTTTTGTCTACAAGAAGGTCCTCCATCTTGAGCTTCCATAGCTCAAAGTTTTTACCGTTGAAATTCTCTATCTCGATTCTAGATGAGCTTGCCATTCCTCTTTCTATACTTGAATATCCACTGTAAAATCTCCCACTAAACCCAGGTTTATCACAGACCCAAGATAAACTTGATCTATCAAGACCGAGCCAAACCTTCAACAACAAAGGCGTCCCTCTAAAGCCAAAAACAAGCTCTGATACCACATGTATTTTTTAAACCTGTGAAGTAAAGCAATGCATATAGATTCTTAAGAAAAATAGAATTTAATCAATGGCTCATACACAGAGTACACAAAGATTTTATACCGGAAACCCTCAACTGGGAAAACCTTTCTTATTTTCATTATATCGAATTTCACCATTCACCATACAATATATACAATGTTTTTAGGTATTTCGTAGATACCAAAACCCTAATCCCTTAATACGGGATTAATTTAGAAAACCACTAAAAATAGCAAAATCTGCTAAAAATAGCAAAAACTGCCCAAGGAAGGAATTTCGGGGCATTGCCCCGAACCCCGTTGGCCCCAGGCTACCACCCGTTGTCGAACGCTGTGTGTAACCACAGTGGAGCATACCTGACCCCCCCTGGGACCTCCCTAGGAAAGAGCTCGACACAAACGACACAAAGAGCACTACTAGAGGGATCATCAGACACAATTGTCATATCTGACACGCCCACACACACACATGCAAAGAATATAACACATACCCAACACATATCTCTATGTTTATTGTATTTATACTATTAATTAGTTCGTTTCGCTCCTAAATCCGGATTAGTGGTATCAGAGCGGGCTGCTCTTCATTTTTATTTTTTTGTGCATATCCCCGACAAGATCTGGGTACAAGAAGTTGGGACTCGAACCAATCGATTCGTTTCAATATCGGTCGCGTCGAGCCCGAAAAAAACCCATAGGAGACGAAAAGAAAGACGATGGCCCATGAGATCCTTTTAAAATGTTGCTCGAGGAAGCCCTTGCGTGACAAAGGAACAGAATGATGGAAATATTTGCATAGATCCTTCAACGACTACCCACAGGAGAAGCATCTTCATCAAACATCCATGCAACCCCCTTCAACGTACAAGTAAATTTTGATATTCCATTATTTGAAGGACTGATAGATGTGGATGTTGTAGATAAATGGTTGAATTTGCTCGAAGGGTATTTTTTGGTCCACAATTTTTCTGATAGGGAAAAGATTACTTTTGCACTCCTCAAGGTCACCCCCCATGTTAAGGACTGGTGGGACACTTACTCTGAGCAAAGGGACATAGAGGAATCTGAAATATTTGTGGTTGCCCCTACATGGGAGTCCTTCTGGTATGCCATTAAAGAACAATACTAACCTATTGGAATCTGCGAGGACCAGTACACCGGATGGACCACCCTGTGTCAAGAAAGGGACTAGAAAGTACCAGATTTCACCTATATTTTCCATACCCTGCGCACCAAATTGGGTATCAAATACTCTGAGCGACATATGGTGCTCAAATACTATGGTTGTTTGCATAGATACATTCAAAGAGAAATGGAGTTTCTGGACATTACCTCATTGAGTACGACTTATAGATACACTGTCAAGATCGAGCAGAAATTTAAGCAGAAGAGACGAGAGTTTGGATATGAAAACTCCTCACAGCCGAAGCAAGGCAAAGGCGGACCTAAGCCACGATGCAAGAATGGAAATGAGAATATGAAGAAGGACACGGGAAAATGGAGTGAGTACCATAAAATCCCTTGGCACAACACTGAAGAATTCTGCTCCAAGAAGTCACTTGTGGTCGAGATGAAGGCTTCCGAGTCATAGGCTGATTCTGATTCCGAATCAAATCCTGAAGGAGGGAAGCAAACTATCAATGCTAAACCCAGTGCCACTTTTTCTACCACCAAAGTCCGGCCAAGCAAACTAGAAGAATCAAAGGAAGGGGAATGCCTCTTTCATTCATAGATGTGGGTAAAGGGGGCTCCGCTTCATTTCATTGTTGATAACAGTAGTCAGAAGAACCCGATTTCAGAAGAGGTCATCAAGCGGATAGAGCTTCCAACGACACCGCACCCACAACCCTACACCATTGGCTAGCTTCGCCAAGGAAGAGATCTCTGTGTCAGCCAATAGTTTCGTCTTCCCTACGAAATCAAGCCTTTCAAAGATGAGGTATTGTGTGATATTTCTCCCCTTGAAGTTTGTGATGTTCTTTTAGGACAACCATATTTGTGGAAGCTTCATGTTGTGTATGTTTCTAGACCCCACAATGTTATTATTACTTTGGGTAGACAATTGTACAGGATACCAGAGGTAACACTGCCTACAACTATTTGTTTAATCTCTGCTAAGCAATGGAGTAAGGTCATTTCAGAGACTGGGAAGTTCGTCTTCTTTGTGATTTGTGCTCACAATAATTAGAAAGTCATTGCCACATCTGTGGCCTCTACACAAAGCCTCTCTTCACAACAGAAGCAAGTGGACAATATCGTGGAAGAATATAGAGACATATTCTCCTCACCCATCGAGGTACCGAGGAACTGCCAAGTCAAGAATCCAATTAATCTGACCCCCTATGCACCTCTACCTAATGGACCAGTCTATCATTGCTCACGGATGGAAAATGACAAAATCAGGCATCAGATCCAAGAGCTTCTTCAGAAGGGGCACATCAGACCCAACTCCTCCCCTTGCAGAAGTCCGATTGTACTGGTTCAGAAGAAGGATGGGACTTGGCAACTCTGCATTGATTACAAAGCCTTAAAATAATCACAGTCAGGAACCGGTACCCAATTTCCAGGATTGATGACCTTCTTTACCAAATCAAGGGGGAAAAGTTCTTCAACAAGATTGACCTAAAGTCTGGCTACCACCAGGTTCCCATCGAGCCAACTGATGTATGGAAGACAAACTTCAAACCTAAAGAAGGTCTCTTTGAATGGTCGGTCATGCCCTTTGGCTTAACCAATGCACCAACCACTTTCATGAGGTTGATGGATGATGTATTGAGACCCTTAACCAACTCTTTTTTGGTGGTATATTTGGATGACATCCTCATCTTCAGTAGAACCTGGGAGGAGCACATGCGACATGTTGAGCAGGTTTTGAGAACTCTACGACAACACAAGCTATATTCCAACTTGGAAAAATGCTCTTTTGGGATGAACATGGTCCAATACTTGGGCTACATTGTTGATGAGCATGGGGTACATGTTGATCCAGCTAAGATCCAATTCATTCGTGACTGGCCAACCCCAACCACACTAACCGAGATTTGGATCTTCTTGGGACTGGCCAACTTCTACCGACGGTTCATGTTTGGATTCTCCCATATTGCATGGACCCTCAGCCAGGTGACCAAGGGCAGCGGCAAGGAAAAGTTGAAGTGGGGGAAGGAACAACAACGAGCATTCGACAATATGAAGCATCGGTTGTGCTCAGCCCCAATACTCTCCTTTCTTGATCTGCAACAACCATTCGAGATTGAGACTGATGCATCTGACTATGTTGTAGGTGTAATTCTCACTCAACACGGTCATCTGGTGGCATACCATAGTGAGACACTCTCAACACGGTCATGGTGGCATACCATACCAGACGTGGCTGCACCCGTGGAGCAGTTTCCAGATGCGATCGCACCTGTGGAGCAACTGTCTCGCATAACCATTTCATAGGAACACATCAATGATAACAATAGTATCACTTCAAGTTGTTCAATTTGCTATGACGATTTTAAATTGGGTGAGGAGGATGCGTCTCAAATTCATTGCGGGCACATCTACCATACCAGTTGCATTTCCACAGGGTTACGATCGCAAAATACCTGTCCACTGTGCCACAGTGAATTCCAAAGGCAGTGATTGTGATCACTAAATACTTTTATGTATTTATGATCGCTAAATACTTCTAATATTTGTATATATATATAAATTGGTTTACTTTTATATATCTGAATCTATATATTAAATCGTTTGGTGAGTATTTTTATTATTTTAGATATTATTATTTCTATTTATAACTCTAGGGCTACTTATTATCTAGTAGGGGATAATCTAATTTTAACACATTTCTATGGTTTCTTATTATACATTATAATATTTAAATATAATATATATTGTATTTTAGATTTTAATCAAATCTACATTATAATTTAGTTTATTTTATATTACAAGATATTATTACATCTCGGCTTTAAGGTTATCATATTTTATTATATATCATTATTATATCTTAATTTATTATTCTATTTCAGTTTAGAATTTTAATTTATTCGACAAGTTTAGTTTCAATATGTTCAATATTTTGTGTATTTATTGTGAAGATTTTTATTTCTTACTTTTGAAAATTGGTCTTAAAAATGAATTCAATTTAAGAGTCCAAAGGTACGATAGACCAATTAGGTCTTAGTGGACGTTAATCATCATCATCATCATCATCAATCACTTTAACTCTAGAAAATCTAAAATAACTCTATGATATTTATTTCAAATTGATTATATTTTTTTAATACTTAAAATTTATGTTATGTAACAATAAAATTTACTATTATTATTATTTCAAAATTTATTTGTATTCATATAATATATTATTATTTGTTTTAAGTTGATTATATTTTTTTAAATTTAAAATTCATTTTATATAACAAAAAGTTAACTATTATTATTTTTATTTCAAAATTAATATGTTTTATTTAAAATTTTGTTTTTACAACTATTATTTATGTTATTTTGATGATTAGATTGATTTAGATTTAAGAAGTGCATATTATTTATGTTATTTTGATGATTATATTGATTTAGATTTAAGAAGTGCATATTATTTATGTTATTTTGATGATTAGATTGAATTAGATTTAAGAAGTGCATTTAGTGGTTACGTATTATTTAACTCTTTCTTATATATATAATTTAAAATATGCTTTTTGTCGAATTCTTTTTACAATTTATAATAAGTGTTGTTTATGTTATCTTGATTATTGAATTGATTTAGATTTTAGAGGTGCATTAATAACAACATCGATACAATATAATTGTACTTCTATTAAATAAGAAATATGTTGAAACTGTAAAATGTAGACTGAAACAAGCTTGCTAGAATGGTGGCAACTTATCTCTGAGAAGAGATGTGACAACTACACTCATTCGCAAGAAGATGAGTACAATAAGGTTCTGAAGGTATTTTTACAATAAACATGAATGTCAAAACCCTAGACATCCAAAAACCTAACCCTAGGAGATGAAGCGCCAAAAGTCATGTGGGCCCCGTTGGGGTAAGTTAGTACATCAACTTTATGGGGTCTTAACTTTTGCATACAATCTCTATTTAGGGTGCATGATAGCTCGTTGGAAAGGCATCGGCGGGGAGATTCATTTTGGGGGATAAATGAGAGCATTTAGGCAACATTAAGGTGTCTGATCGTGAAAAAATGTCATTTATGCCCTCAAAATAGCCCCAGAAGTTTGGGACCTGAAAAACTGCTAAAAATAGTAAATTATCAAAAGGCTGCGTTGAGCTAGTTGGAATAGGTGGGTGGCCACCGAGATCCTCCTAGATCAATCCTCCCCCCTTAGGAACCAATGGTCTCCATTGCGTTGATTTCCCCCATCAGATGATGAAATTTCTATTGAATTTGGCCCCGGGTGAGCCACTTGCCTTGGTGCAGGAGCTGCCCTGCTTTGACAACCCGATAAACCTAGATTCTCTGTTGGTGAGTTCCCTTGACCTGTGTGTCCATGATATGATCATTGGATGCATGTTCCATACATCCAGGGTTGGGCTCTGTTGGTGTCAATTGTTCTGCTATCTCTGAGGTGTCCAATAATGGTTGAAAACATGGTCAAGCCAAGGAAGGGGGGAATGTTAAGCTCAAAATCATTATCACCCACAAACTTGGTGATGGTGTAAGGTCCATAACAAAGTGTATGAATCTTCTGATGAGGCCTTGAAAGGTGTTCATTCTGCAAGTGCAAACAAACTTTGTCTCCCACCTAAAATTTGTGTGGTACCCGGTGTTGATCATGGCGCTGCTTGTAATTTCCATTTGACTTCTGTAAAATATCCTTAAACTATTGGGGGGATGTGCTAGATCCACTCAATGAATCAGGTGGATTTTTCAGCTTCAGTCGAAACATGTGAAGAGTCTTCCTGGGTGGCCGCAAGGGGTAGTGCAACATCCATGGGACCCAATGGTTGAAATCCCAACCCCACCTGAAAGGGGTTGTGGATGGTTGAGCTATGTATCGATCTATTGTAGTTGTGCTAAACATAGAGAAGACTCTCGTTCCATGTGCAGGGGTGCTTGGAATTGTACATGCGCAGGATATGCACGATCATCCAGTTGACGAACTCGGTTTGGCCATCTGTCTAGGGGTGGAAGGCAATGGATTTGGTGAGTTTGGTGTCCAACAATGACCAGAGGCTCAAATAGAATGTGTTGAGGAATCGACTATACTGATATGAGATAATGGTTTGTGGGATACCAAAATGTACCCACATTCGTTCAAAGAATAGCTTAGCAGTGGCCTCTGCTGTGATTCTCTTCATGTAGGTGACCATAATCACCATCTTGGAAATGCGATCAACAACCACAAAAACACAGTCATTTCCGTGCTTGGTGGACATAAGGCTCGACATGTATTCCATTGAGATGGATTCTCAGGGCTTGTAAGGAGTAGGCATAGGGGTTTACATGCCTTGTTTCTTAGTGGTCAGTTTGGAAATAGCACATGTAGTGCAGGATCAAATATGCTTGCTGACATCCTGTCAAAGTTTCAACTAGTAGAAGTGTCGCTGCAACTCTGCCACTATTTTTTCCACGCTAAAATGTCCTACTAACCAACTGTAGTGGGCTTCCCAAATCAGCTTCTCTTGCTCATTTGATGGAACACGAATATGGCCCCAATGGCACAACAACTTGTCCTGAAGATGGAAATTAGTGACAACTGTGTTTGCGCCCAACATTTGGTAGGTGTTGGTGAAGTCAAGATCTATCTCATAGAGGTGGGGCCATCTGGATATCTTTTGGATGCAAGATTTTATTGCTATGGTGAGCGCCACAACTGGAGGTCTGCTGAGGAAATCAGTGACTCAGTTGGTACTTCATGTTTTATACTTGATGTTGAGGTGGAATTGTTGCAAGTAGGTGGACCACTATTGATGTCGATCATTCTACAATTTGCCTTGTGTCTGCATGAACTACAATGGCTTATGATCAGTGTGGATGTTTGTCTCCTTCCCGAGAATGTAATTCTTCCACTAGAGGCAGACTTGCACAATGGAGTAAATTTCTTTGTTATAAGTAGGGTACTTATAGATGACATATGAAAATGTCTCACTATGATAGGCCATGGTGTGGTTGTGTTGAGTGAGGATTGTTCCCACAACATAGTATGAAGCATCTGTCTCGATTTCAAAGGGATGTTGCAGGTTAGGTAATGAAATCCCTAGGGATGACCACAAGTGCTACTTCATATCAACGAATGATTGTTGTTGGGACAATCCCCACACAAATTTTTCCTTACCACCACCCCTGCTTACTTGGATGAGGGCCCATGCAATATTGGAGAATCCCAACATGAACCTGTGATAGAAATTGGAAAGACATAGGAAGCTCTAAAGCTCAATGAACGTGGTTAGGGTTGGTGAGTCATGGATGACTTGGATCTTGGCTAGATCCACATGCATACCATGTGCATCAACAATGTAGCCTAGGTAGTGGACTATGTCCATGTCGAATGATCATTTGTCCAAGTTGGCATATAGCTTGTGTTGCTTCAGAGTGTGCATAACCTGTTGAATGTGTTGCAAGTGTTCTACCCAAGTCTTGTTGTAGATGAGGATGTCATCCATATAAACTACTACAAAATAATTGGTGAAAGGCCGCAACATATCATCCATCATCCTCATGAAAGTTGCTAGGGAATTTTTCAAACCAAAGGGCATGACCATCCATTCAAAAAGACCTTCTTTTGAATTGAAGGAAAACTTCCATACATTTATCTGCTCTATTGGGACCTGATGGTAACTAGAATTTAGATCAATATTACTGAAGTATTTGGCTCCCTTGAGATGATCAAGGATATCGTCTATTTGGGGAATTAGGTACCAGTTCCTAACTGTGATTTTATTTAGGGATTGGTAATCAATGTAGAATCGCCAAGTCTCGTCTTTCTTCTACACTAGCACGATTGGGATTCCACAAGGCAATGAGTTTGGTCGGATGTGCCACTTGTGGAGTAGTTATTGGATCTGATTCTTGATCTCCTCGTTTTATAATAGAGAGCAAAGATAGACTGGTCCATTGGGTAGTGGTGCGCCAGGGGTCAGATCGATGGAATGCTTGACCTGACAGTGAAAAGGTACCCCATTAGGTGAGGAGAAGATGTCTTTGTATTCTTTCATGACCTTATCCACTTGCTTTTGCTGCGTGGAAAGGTTGGTCATGAAGGTCATGGATGTGGTTGCAATATTTCGCTCACTCTAAGAGAGAATCATGAAGAAGACAAACTTCTCGATATGAGAGATGACCTTCCTTCATTGCTTGGTAGAGATCAAGGAAATGGTACTAGGTGGGACTACCTTGGGTATCCTATAAAATTTCCTATTCAAAGTAATAATAACACCCTGAGGCATAGACTCATATATAGCATGTTGTTTCCATAAATAAGGTTGGCCCAAAATAACATCAAAAAATTCAAAGGGACAAACATCACACAATACCTCATCTTTGAATGGCTTGGTGTCGTACGACATACAACATTGTTGGATGACATGAAAATCGCTCCCTTGACAGAGCCATCCGATGGTGTATGGATGCAGGTGTGGTGCTGTCGGCAGGGCTAGCAACTTGAATACCTCCACTGAGACGAGGTTCTTCTCGCTACCACTATCAACGATCAAGTGAAATGAAGTGCCTTTCACCCACATCTGTGAATGAAAGAGGCGCTCTCCTTCCTCTGGCTTGACAGGTTCACTGGGCTGTATCTTGGTGGTAGCAACGGTGGAACTAGGTTCCATGTCAATGATCCGTCTCCCACTTTATGGTTCTGACTTAGAGTCGGAAACCTCATCCGATTCAGAGGCTTTCACCTCTGCCACCAATGACTACTTTGAGAGGAAATTAAAAATGTTATGCCAGGGGATCTTATGGAAGTCGCACCACTTCCCAATATCTTTCTTCGTCTTTCTGTTGTCCTTCTTTGCTTTCATCTTAGACTGGTTATCCTGAAGTTATCCATCTTTGCTCTATCCTTTGTTCTGTGGGTTGGGGCTTCCCTTTCCTTGCTTCTATTGTGAGGGGTTCCCATACCCAAACTGCTGCGTCTTTTGTTTAAGATTCTGTTCTATTTTGATGGAATATCGATAGGTCGTGCCTAATGACGAGATGTCCAAAAACTCCATTTCTTCTGGGATGTATTTATGCAAGCCACTATGATACTTTAGAATCAAATGTCTCTCAAAGTAGTACATATAGGGTAGAGTAGGACATCTAACAGACAATTGTGATCATGAAAAGAGAAGCTTCAACAAGAAAAGGAGATTCTAATCCAAGGATGATGGCACCTCTTCTGATGAAAGCCATGGAGAAGAGTCAGATGTAGGAGAAGTCCTATTCATAACCCAAGAAACCTAGGATGATGATTACAAGAGTTCTAAAGAAGAAGAAATTGTCTCTGAAGAATATTTTGATGAAGGAGCTAGATATTGTTATTGGATAAATTGGTGAATGCACACATAAACTAATCTCCCTAGACCCACCTGGATCTAAAACAAAACAAGATGGTACATGGCACTTTCCCTAAGTTATAATCATCGAATTTAATACCAAAGAAGAGATGAGTGATATACCTTTAAATATCACTTTCTTATATCTTTGTTGTCCTTTCTTTGCTTTGGTGCTCTTGTGAAATCAGATCCATAATGACACAAACCAACCAAAGTGAAAGAAACAATAGTATATTCAATGAAAAATTAAACATATGATCAAGGATTCATGTAATAAAATGAGAATGATTTTATGGGAAATAAACATGCCACCGTATTATATTAAGTAAAAGTGGAAGATACAACCAAACTGCCTTGATGTCACAAGTTCCCTTTTAAAGGTACTTTGTTCCAACACACACAACACACACACAATTGCTCCGAATTTGCATGAAGATGATCCACAAAATCTTGATGGAAAAATGGAAGCCTCAAGCATCAATCGAAACAATATTCTTCACACAGTATTCATCCTATTCTTTCATTAATTCCTTGCTTAATATTGCTTAACCTTTTCCATGAGAAACCCATCATTATATAGGAGGAGGAGAAGTGGTTTAAAAGGATTAGGATGATCCCACCAAATCAAAGAATCTAGTAGGACCTCAACCATATGAACTTCACCGCATATTCTATAAGATTCCCTTCTAGAACCTTCATGAACTTCTTCCTTTCTTTAACTTTCAAACGTCGTCGCACCTTGCCTATATAGCAGCCTGCAGAAACCCCATGAGCCAGGTATAGAGAAGCCCATGGAAATTTGAAATTTCCGCATTGTGTACTACATGCAGCCTAGGATGTCCTTCTAAAAACAAGTTTTTTAAAGGAAGAGATCAATCACTTTTCTCATGAGAAAGATCCTTTTGAGAGCTTGAACACATGTTTGTAGAATCATCACCAGGGTGACAAAAATAATGTGTATTAGAATGCCCCCCAAAGTATGAGTATGGAACTCATGACAGCTAAAATACATTGTAAAATGCATGTGTGTGTCAGGAACAAGGAGCGCTCCAATCAGGAACTTGCAAACAATCAAGCATCTGTGCAATATAATACCATTTATGAGGTAGGCATTCCCATGCTCAGAAAACAAGTGATTTAAATCATAAATGTAAGTCATGGCCACCAATCATACACCATAGATCCATGTCATCAAAATGCTACATAACCACCAGGAATACACTCTGGATCTATGTACTAGAAAACTCAAATTCAGACATAGCCACGAGACATACAAAGTGGATCTATGTGCCAATACAAATCATAAATACTCCATCGCAACCTGGACCGAAAAGATGAGATCCAGGGTCTTCAATCCTGTCGTCCGTAAGTATGAATCTAGCCATGTGATTACAGGTGCTGAATTTGAACATGGTAGAAACCACTTGATTACCGGTCATTTGATGAAAACCGTTAACAAGTTTGAGGGAAATCGCCATTGATGTCAATGAATCCCAGGGTAGTAGGTACCTTAATACAATCCAATGAATGTGAATAAATGAGCTGAATTTGAACACCCGATGGAATCTCTCGATCAGAGACCAATGATGTGAATCCACTGTCGAAAGAGAAGAAACTTGCCATTGAGGCATGCAGGATCTAAGGTACTAAATGATTTCTAAGTCTTGTTTCTAGATGATGACTTGAAGTCAACAAGAAAAGACTCGTCACATGAGGGCTTTGATGTATCGCCCATCAATGACACAAAATAAGTAACAGATTTATGGTAGATCAAAGTATGAAAATGATTTGAAACTAATGAAGGGAAGGCCAACATGGTAGGAATTGACAACTGCAGTTGGCTGACTCGATAGAGGACTTGTTTGGAATTCTCTTGAACATATGAACAACAAGACAATGGTATTGGAAGCATTGACTCAAGGACGACCCAATATATGAACTTGCAGAAAGTTAGACGAGAGACAAATGGATTTCAAAACCCGAATGTAATAATAAAGGGGGTGTCATGTTCAAGAGTGACTATTACTGCCACTAACACAAATACAGAGACACATTTCTTTCCCAAAATTTCCCCCACCATTTCTGGAAAGTACCTCTTTATTTTTACGCAAGCTTGAGGAGGATAGCATATGATTGTTGATGTAAGCTCATCCTTCGGACGAGTCCCTCAGAGTATGTTTAACAAACCCTAAGAAGGAGTGGTTCGGTCCGATATGGGTCTTTCGATGTTTGTTTAACGAGTCCAAAGAGAGAAAAATTGGGGGTTTTTCATGTTTTGAGAGTCCGAAGAACACTTAAAGAGAAATATCCCAGTTCCTTTTTCATAAATTAGTTCGATGAGACCAAAAAAGTTATAACCTACCACCCATCAAACGTTTTCTTCAAATACTTTTACGAGCGTGAAAAGAACAAGGTTGCTCAACAATCTTTTCGTTTTTATGGAGCGTGAAAAGAGCTTAAAGGATACTCCATGAGTTTCTCTTTTCGTGTTACCATGACGAGTACAAAAATATGACAAAAGTATACTCAGTTTCATTCTCATTGATTTACGAGCGCGGGAACAAACAAAGATTGAGCTCGAGGTTTTTCCTGAAAAACCTAAAAAGCATTTGTACATGTGAAAAATATAAAAATAAATTCAGAAAATTATCTGTATTCCATCATTCAAGCTCTTAGATCATTCATCTGTGAATAAAACACTCGAAATAACATTAGGACATTAGGTTTTAGGTAAAAATGAATAAAATAATATAAAAATTCAATAGAAAGAGCAAAAAGTGAATAAATATAGGTGAAAACCCTTTTTACCATTTCATTGTTATTTTGCCCAAAACTTGTCCAAAAAACCTCTTTTTACCTCAAACTTCCTCTTTCGATGACGGGAGGTATGGGTAGCTATTCGAAGAATGGCTTCTGCCAACAAGGTAATCTCCTCGTCCTCTGTCTTTTCCATGGATTAAATTTCTTTTACCCTAGTTAAAAATTAGTTTTTGAGTCGGTTTCTATGCCGGTAGGTGTGTGCAGGAGTTTCTGCAGGTGGAGTATATCGGGACCCACAAAAAACATGGGTTTTTGCAGGCGGCCTTCTGTTAACCTACGGAAATTCTACACTGCGTATAAACTCCACTTGCGGTGGGTTAAACTTAAAATTTTGTACGCATGTTTAAACAATAAAAAATTACCAAGGATGTGAACTAAGGATATTAACATTCTTCTTATGGCTCCACTGCAGGTTTTGACCATCAGGATGTTGGAGTGGAGAGAAAGAGAACACGGGGATGATGATTTCGTCGCCAGGAATGATCCGCGCACAGTTAATTCCCTCCAACAATGCGGGCTCCTGAAATTCTTCAAGATTCAGGGCATGAGAGCCCAACTGAGGTTGGTTGAGTACTTGGTCCACATGTGGGATGTGGATCAATAGGTGTTCCATGTGGGATTCCACACGCTCACCCTAGATATCGAAGATATCTATTTTCTGACGGGTTTTTCATGCCATGGATCCCATGTGACTTTGATAGGAGGCAGAGGTGGTGGCCTTCCTATGAGTGAGTATGTCCATCGATATTGTGATCCCGAGGCCGAGAGACATAAGGGAAAGGTTTCCATTAGGGGTGTATGATATTTATCCCTACAAACTATTTTTTTCACTATCTCTCATATGGCGGGGAGTGCATCTCCTCACATGGTTCTCTAGAGTTATTTTCAGTATCCATTGGAGTGCATTGAGCCCCGGGTTTTTAACTGGTCGAATGGGGTTCTTCGCAATATGAAGAAACAACTGAAAAAGTGTAAGAATGGAGAACTGAAACAGTTCAGGTACAGATCTATTTTGGTGTCCTTCTTCCTTGAAAGGGTTCCCCATATGTGCTTACAGGTAGAGTGGGGACTACCAGCCCCATGAGATCCAAGGATGAAGAGGTGGTGTGACCTCATGGATCGACACGTAGCAAGCCCCATCGTCAAATACAATGACGTGTTCTTCGACTGGTTGAGGCCTCAGATACTGATGATAAATGATTATGCGTATGCTGGCTTGGAATTCAGAGGTGATCTAGACTTGGTTCTGCCTGAAGATTCTCAGTGGGGGGATCTAGGTAAGAAGTACATTTTTGGTTTTATAATATTTTTATAAATTTTGAAATATGAAATGTCTTTTATGCTTTTAATCCGGGGACTAATAAAAAATTCTTTTGAAAACATAGATGTAGGGCCACATCAGCCTCCAGGTACAACCCCTATCCAGAGACGAAGGGAAGCTGCCCAGGCAACAGGATGGGATGCTGGTGACTACGAGGCGATTGAACAAAACCTAGAGGGGTTGACAACATATGTCCCAAACATCTCTATTGATGAGATCTCGAGATGTTATCAGTGCCATACTATGGGCATATATGGTTCTATTAATCGACTGCTTCGTAGGGTAGCACAAACAATTGTGTGTTATCGTGAGCGACATCCGTGATGTTGTTTTGCAGAAGCCATGGGATTCATATTTTGATATTTTGGTCTTTGGACAAAACACAATTTTTGTAAAAACCTTTATCATTATATATACATGAGGCTTCTACCGGCTTACTTTGCTTTATATACAAAATGTTATTGGATTTATAAGTGTCTCAAATGTCTGTCTAACACATAATTAGCTAATGCATCAGTTAATGTATTTAGACATCTAGGAATGTGTTGACACTCAATATAATCAAAATGACATTCCAAGAGGCAAATTCGTAAATATACCCTTAACAAAGTAGGACTTTGGATAACATAGACATTACTTAAATATAGTACCACAAGATATGAATCAAGTCATACAACAAGGTGACGGATTCTAAGTGAAATAGTGCCAGTCAACAATTCAATGACTGCACTATATTCCGCTATATTGTTAGTTGCACGACCGAGACAAACACCATGTAGACTGATTAGTTCATTCATAGGTGCATAGATTGCCCAAGCAACAGAAGATAAGTTTTGAGTACTACGAATAGAACCATAGACAAAGCCAATGTAGGGTAGCGAAGACACCGACATCTGGAAACCAAACACAACGCAAGGTAAGCAGTTGGGGGTCGAAACCAAATAACGAAAACACACACAAAAGTAGCACACAAGAGTATGATACAGTAAAAATACAAGCACTCATACAAAGATAACCTAAGCATATTACTTCTTGAAGTAAAGTCCATTTCTAGGTTCACTCAATGGAATACCATCATAATCCACTAACTCATAGGCTCCCTTCTCCAACACTTGTTTGACGATATAAGGGCCTCACAACATAGTCTCAAATTTTCAGGCCCCTAGTAAATCATGATCTTGTTCGTAAAGGAAAACTAGATCACCCTCAGATAAAACACGCAGCTTGGCATGCTTGTCGTATTGGGTTTTGACGTGTTTTTTCTGGGTTTCAATAACCAGGGTGGCATCACGATGGGTTTCATCTAATTGCATCATATACAATTGACGTTCTTCCTCAGCAGAGGTGTTTGGGAGAAGTTCAATGGATAGCTTCAAAGATGGAATCTCACATTCAATCAACATAACCAATTCGATACCATACACTAATTGGAAAGGTGTAAATCCCATGGCAGACTTCACGAATGTCCGATAGGCCCATAATGCTGAAAACAACATCGTGTGCCAACTTGTCTTGTGAATTCCTATTATCCATTGAAGAATAGTGATAAGAACTTTGTTTATCACTTTGACTTGGCCATTGGCCTGCGGATAGTAGGGGGTTGAGTTTTCATGCCGAAGACCCAACGTTTCGGTAAGCTCAGATATCATGAAATTTTGAAAATGGCTATCGTGATCAGTAACGATAACTTGCAGGATTCCAAATCGAGTGATGATATGATTGAATATGAATAGGGCTATAGTTTTTTCGGTATTATCAAATGTAGGTATCACCTCGACCCATTTCATGAAATAATCCATGGCTATGATGATTTATCCATGCCCCCCGACTGAGTGAGGGTTACATGTCATGAAATCAATGCCCCATTTTTCGAAAGGACCAACGGAAACTATTGGGTGTAAAGGAGCGGGGTGAGATCTTATCTTGTTATTGTACATTTGGAAAGCATGGTATTTATGGACAACAATTATATAGTCTTTAAATAAAGAAGGCCAGAAGTACCTAGCTTGTAACATCTTTTAGGCAGTGGCATACCTAGACATATTACCACCACATGCTCCAAAGTGGTAGTCATTCGGAGCTTTCTCAGCCTCATCGTAGGTGAGACAATGTCGAAAAATAGAGTCAACACCATGACGATGAAGAGTGTAACCAATAATTATGTATTGACAGGCTTGATACCATATGCGACGACGGTTTGTACTAGAGAGGTTGGGCTAGAAAGTTTGAATCTGAAGATAAATGATAATATCTCCATACCAAGCATCATCAGAACTAATCAGAAAAAGGGATTCATCAGGTAAGGAATCCTCTGCCACATTTTCTGTTTCAGTGGAGGGAAGGTCACATATCAATTCGGAAAATACCAAAGATTTCTTAGACTTAGCACATTCAAACTATAAGTCGAACTCTTGGAGAATCACTATCCATTTGGAGTAATTCCCCCCTAGAAATTGGTATGTAAGGATATGCTACATAGGGTTGCAATCAGAAATAATAGTGGTCTTGCGTAATAGGATATAGTGACGAAAACGTTGAACACCTTGAACAACTGCCAAGGCCAGTTTTTCCACTTGTATATATTTGGCTTCGGTAGTCGTGAGAATCTGACTCAAATAAAAAATTACATTTTTGTCGTGCGAATCATCTTCTTGGACTAAAAACATGGCAATGGTAGAGTCTGAAGCGGCGAGGTAGAGGAAATAGTCTCGACTGAAATTTGGTAGGAAAAGCAGTGGTGTACGTGTTAGGGAAAGTTTCAAAGCTTCGAAGGCTTTGTTGGCAGTCTCATACCATACTAATTCAGAACCTTTCTTCAATAGTCGAGTAAATCCTAGCATTAACTCAGTATAATTGGGAATGAAGTGACGCAAAAATTTTTCCTTCCCTTGCAAAATTTGGAGTTGGCAGATTGTGGAAGGAGGAGGTAGATTAAGGATAGCCTCAACCTTCAAAGGGTCCACCCTAATTCCATGAAGTGAGACAATAAAATCCAGAAGTCGGTCAGAATCCACACAAAATACACATTTGTGTGGGTTTAAACGTATATGATAGTAACGACAGCAAAGGAAAATGGCTCGGAGATGAGCCAGGTTATCTTGGCAATGCATGGAATGCGCCGATAGATCATCAAGATATGGTTGTATGATGTTCTTGATATCGTGAAAATCATAAGACATGGCATGTTGGAAATTCGCACCAGCATTCTTCAAATGAAAAGGTGGTTTCTGGTAGGCAAAGGTACCCCAAGGACAAATGAAAGTAGCTTTGTGTTGATCCATGGGTAAAATGTTAATCTAATTATAGCCAGAGAAACCATCCATTAAAGAGAAGATTTCCAATCGTCGACGATCTGGTCGACGAAGGGGGTCGGAAAATTCTCCTCAGGACAAGATTTATTGATATCCCTATAATCGACACATACACAGATCATGCCTTGTTTTTTATTTACTGTAATGAGATTGGATACCCAATCGGTTAAAGCCGCAGGATAGATAAAGCCAGCCTTCAGAAGTTTTTCAACTTCTAGTTTGATAGTAGCAGATTTACAAGGGTGGACTGGGCGAAGTCTCTGCCAAATGGGTTTAACGTATGGATATGTCTTAATTTCATGTATAACGATATCTGGGTCAATACCCGACATCTCTTCAGAGCTCCAAGTGAAAACATCACAAAATTCTTGAAAAATAGATTTATAAGTGACGACTTCATCATCAGAACAAGCGGCTCCGATGTGAACATTTTCAATGACTCCAGGTTTAATGGATATGTCAAGAGGAATGGTGGGTGAAATGTTACTCAGGTTCCCTTCATATAGCACATTGTGTGTTGACTCGGGAACATAGGAAATGACAACAATGGTCGACGGAGTCGAAATCCATTTGTAACTCTCTATGGTGTGTTGTTTGAGGAAGATAATGGAACGATGATGTCCATCATCCCATGGGGTGTCTTCCATGGACATAAATGACATGATCATCTCATCCATAGGAAAAATGACGTGAAACGGGTCTGGAGATGAATCACCAAGAGAGGGAGTAGAAGGGGTTGCCGATTGAATGGTTTGATAAGAGGATTCGATCGGGCTTAAGGGAATTTGTTCGCCATAGCGAAGATAAACACTGGGGTCAGGTACTATCCATGGGTCATGAGACATGGGGGTTTCACGAACACAAGTAGAGATCATGTTGATTTAGGAGACAAAAGGAGGTGGAATATCGGGTGGTGGGATTGAGAATGTACCCATCAAAGTTGAATCTTTTAGAAGACCCACAACGATATTCTCATACCTGGGAGATGTCTTCGAGATGAATGGTATGTTTCTAGTACGAGAATATGAGTTTAAAAAGGCCAGTTGGTCTACAATAAACACCTTTCCTTTGTGTGGGAAACGTAACACACAGAAAACTGTAGACACAACTACACGCATGGAATCAATCCAGCTCCGACCAAGTAAGAGGTAATAGTGTAGAGGTGCATCAAATACCTCGACCTTGACATTGACCATTTTTCCTTCCAACGTAATAGACAATGAGGGAAGAACACCATAGGGTTTAAAACTAGAGCCATTGAAGGCCTTAAGTGTGTTGTTTGATTCAGTGAGGGGAGGAGAACCAATGGCTTTCCAACATGTAACAAACATAACGCACGTCAAGGTGCCCTTGCCAATAATGGTTCTACAGATATTATTTTTCTCTATGACAACTTGGATTTGAAACGCTAACTGAGGGGGTAGCCTTGGAATGCGATCTTCCAGGTCAAAGATTATCAAATTCGTATCTGTGGGATCAATTCCACCGATGGCCTTTAATAGTTCCTTCTATTGAGTGGGACAACTTTGAAGGACTTCGAGAGATGACATCGCAGAGGGTGCTTGTGCAATATCTTCTACAATACTATAGTTTTGAGTAACACGCACATGGGGATTAAAGGAAGACTTTCGAACAACACCATTTAGAGGAGGCCGAAGGAATGTATTAAGACCCAGTCCTTCGAGATGAAGAGGACTGTTGGGAGGTGAAGTTGAGGGAGGTGGTTGAACCAACGAAGGTGGTATATCGTCAACTTTATTCTTTGAGGGAGAGTAATATTTGGCCCGAGTGGCAATGGAAATGTCGTTATTTTTTGAATCACCCGTACACATAAGGACATACGAAGTGGTGGAAGGAGAGGGTTGGTCATGAATGACCAATTGGGCCTACTATTGAGAAGGGAAAGGTTGTGACAAAACAACAGGTGTGGGAGGCTTTGCAGTCCCTTGAAGGAACTTAGTGACCTCGACACATCTTGGAAAATCTTTCGACACATCTTGGAAAATCTTTCGTGTAGTGATCATCACCATAGATAAGGAAAGGATATCAAGGTTTATGCTTATCCTCATCATCAATAGGTTGCGTTTTGGCTTTCTCGGATTGCAGATTATTATTTTTATCCTCCTTATTCCTACCCTTTCCTTTTTTAGATTTATTTTTACCGGCAGGGGTAGATTGAATGGAGTTAACCTTAGAATTTTTGTCGATGGAAGGAGTAGGAGTCAAAGGACTTTGAACATTAGAAGTAGTAGATTTGGGATTGGTGTGAGTGGCTTGAGTAGATTGAGGTTGAGCATGGAAGGTGCCAATCACACCATCAACAACATGAGAAGCTGCTAGGGTTGTTGAGGTATCGGTGGTAGAAGGAAGAGGAGCGTCAGGGAGCAAGTCGTAAAGAGTGCCCGTTTGCGAATAAATGAGATCTAAGTACTGAGCACGAATGATCGCCTTCTCTTCAGTGAAAACTCCACCCATGTAAATATCATGAGAGATTTTATTCACGAATGATTTGGTGAACCATTCAACCAATAACTGATCAGGAAGGTCGAGTTTGATCAAACGTCATCTTCTTCTCCACTCATGGATGTGATCGGAAATATGAGTGGCCGAAGATTGCTTAAAGGAACTCAAAATATCGGTTCCTGTCTCATAGTGGATTGGCAGTTGGTAATGTGTGAGAAAAGACATGGATAGGGTATTGAAGTCGTTGAAGAAGCCTCATGGTAATTCTATGTACCACTTTGTAGCCGAACCCGTAAGAGTTCGTTGGAAGAGTCGTAACTGAATGAAGTCCTCCATAAAAGAGTTGGACTAACACCAAAGGTGAAAAGTCATAACATGGTTGTTTGGGTATTCTCCCGGTTTACCGACAAATTTGGGAATGTCGGACGATAGCTTGGCCGGTATAATGAGCCAATGGGGAGAATGTAAGATAGGGTCATTCAAGATTCTAGATAAGTCAGGTAGATCCAAAGTGGCTAAAAGGGGAAATTGTCTATTCATGTGAGGGTACTAGTGACTTTGGGGAGGAAGTCCTGTCGGTATACCAGTAGGACCATAAGTAGTTTTCATGTAAGGCGAAGGTCCTGACAGATTTAGACATGGATGTGGAAGCATGTAGCCCATAGGGTTGTATTGATTAGGGATGTTCTCTTGAAAAGGGATACTAGAATGAACGTTCGAACCCCAAATGGGATTTAAAGAACCTAGATATGACTGGCCCGAACTAGGGTTTATGAAAGAGATAACTTGAGGTTGTTTACCCCCAGACGATTGTGGATTTCCCTGTATGAGAAGGTTTCAATATTGGGCTAGCGATCCTGGTATGTTCTATCCATAGGGTGGGTTATAACCTCCAACCAGGGGTTGTCCTCCAAGTGAGGATTGTGTCCCAATTTGAGTTTGACCCCCAAATTGAGTTTTCTCCCTAGGGTTAGATTTCCCTCCAATGGGAATCTGATAACCAGAAGTGAATGAATGAGTGGTTCCCCGAAATGGGTTAGAGCCACTTGGTCTAGATCCTCCAATAAAATGCGGATAAGACCCTCCGGAGAGGACATGGGAAGGTGTCAGAATGAAACCAGAAGAAACATTGTACCCAGGAGGAATGAAAACTCCAAAAACTCTGGATGGAACCTGGGTAGGAATGGGGATAGAATTATTCAAAGAATTATACCTAGGAGGAACTAATGGGATAGGTCTAGACGAAAAGGGTGTACCAATGGGATCTTGGGTAACCACCGTATTCCTAGTGGGAATAGTCGTAACATGTGGGACCATAGTAGACTGGGCCATCTGAAGAGAAATAGTCAAGCTAGGACCAACTGATTTTGTGTTTGAAACAACGGGGATATAGCTAGTTGTACCAACAAAGTGATCTAGAGGTATCATGTAGGTAACAGACGTTTTGGGCAGTTCAGAGACGATGGGTGAATCAGGACCCGCCCCCAAGTTGTCGTAAAGATCTCGCACCAAGAGAGGTGGGTTTCTAAATATGTTAGTAGTCCAAAGGGGATTCTCGCCTTCAGGGAATGTGAGGGGTCCATTCAGTATTCCAGAAGTGTCAACAACAAGTTCTTTGGATGAATTCAGTGGGAGAATACGTCTCTCATATCCAGGAGGTATTCGAAAAGCCTCTAGAGAATCAGAAACACTTCAGAAATTTTCTAAAGAGTCAGTTATTTCCTCTTGTGAAGTTATGTTAGCATGGACCTCGCTCTATTGAGGAGATCCCTTCGGTGGATTAGTAGGAAAAGGTCGATAACCTTATGTATCTTCCAGGGGTAGTCCTTGTATCCTACGTGAACGACGTGGAGGGTTGGTCAATGTTGGCCGAACCAAATATTTTACAGAAATAATCTATGGCCAACTATGGAAACAAACAACACTCGCTAATAAAATCTAGGAATCAAACCAAGAAAACAAAACCTTCTGATTTCGAAGTCACTAGTTGGTGATGAAATCCAACATCATGAAGTCAAGACAACAAGGGGCTAGGATAGAGAGGGAGGAAAAGTTACGTTGACAACCTGCTTAATGGACTTACACCCTAGTGCAAGCTCCCACACATAATCATGGGTATACCCTCTAAGGAGCTTGAGTGAGTTTGGCCAACGTCGATTCCATGTACCTTGAATACTTGCCCCTCCACATTCACCTTGTGTAAGACCCTAAAAATATAGGCTACTTAGGTTACCAAGAACAACAATGATGCTTGGGGAAATAGTCGACAGTCTGATCCACGTGCAAAGGTAGGGTATCTAGCCCAAAATCAACTTGAAAGGATTCCACTCATGATTGTGGGTATACCTTTCAACAAACCCCATAATACGCTGAATATCTACACCAAGACCAACAAAGAAGGGTGAGTAACTCTTCCAGGCTTAATGCGACCTCAGTTTTGACCCTTGTGTGAGAAGGGATTCCCAGGAAAAAATGTTGCCAATGGATTTGAACACTCCCTATCACAAGATGCTACAGTGTGTTTTATGCTTTGGAGAGTGTGCCTCACAACCTATTCCAAAGCGCTAGCCTAGATAATTTTGGTGTAAACGATCCCTAGAAAATAAAAGTTACTAAGTAAATTTTATAATTACGCAGTGTTTTGGAGGCTGTTGTTTATGCAAGAGGAAGACGGAAATGAAACCATTGTTGTATGAGACCTTGACCCAAATAATATGAAAATAGAGATGAATGATGCAATATTTCGTTCAGTGAAATCTCTCTACAGTAGGGAGAAGGTATTTTTCCGAAAACATGAAAGCTACGAAATGTAAATTATTTTTCTTGAATGAACACTATTTCAAGAAATCATAAACAATGAAATTTCTCAAGTTTTTCTCCTCTAAAAAAAAAAATTGAATGCAATTTTTTTTCTTATGAATGATTAATTAACAGAATAAATGACTTTAAATTCTTCCTTTCTAAAACCAAATCAGGGGTATAATGAAGAAAGGACAAGTAATCAAAGAAAATCTATACACTCAACAAATACCCAAATTGAACTTTCAATGAAGATAAAAATAAAGATGACAAGAAAGTGTTTCACTAAATGCAAATGAAAAATGACTTTCCAATCAACAAGAAATCTAGAAAATTTAATCAATCCAAAACTTTAAGTCCAATCAAACAACTTTTAATCAATCAAACACTCAGATGCAAAATTAGAGATTATATCCTTGTTGATAAAAATCAAGAAGTAAAACTAGAAAAATGATTAAGAAGAGTTTTCGATCTCCAAAAACCAATCAACAACAAGTCTTAAACTCAGAAAACAGTCAGATACTGGCATTAAAAGTTCCTCCCAGGTGATCAAAGAAAAACTAGGTATCAAAAGACAAGAAGGTCCAATCCAAAAATTTTACAAGCAATGTCGCAACCCAGCAGTAGGGTATAGTGAGGAAATAAAGGATTTTTGTAGGCCAGCTATGAATTAGGGTGTGGAAAGTCTGCAGTAGTCTAAACAGTCAGGTGCAACGATCAAAGGCTTCTGCAGGTTGTATATGGGTACAGTGCGAAAATTCCTGTAAACAAGAGAAAATTGGAAAAAGGACAAAGAGTCTAAGTGAACTTTCAGATCCAGAGAGTCTGGATAGATCCCCCACAGACTCAGAGACTGAATTAAAGTGAAAAAAGGTATGCTAAAAGAAGGGATGATTTTAAGGATGGAAATTTATTTTAAAATGTAGAAACCTTGGTGAATCTTAGTAATCCTTCATATGCCAACTATAAATGTTTGGCGATATTTTTGTAAAAATATTCAAATTTCTAAGGATTCTATATAGTTTGTATACAATTTTGGCGATTTTTAAGGTAAAATAATTTAGCCTATAGAATTTGGGCGAATAATTTTTAGAATAACGAATATTTTTTTGGTAAAAACCATGGAAAATTATCCCACGAGCGAAATTTATCCCCTAAAATCATTCCCGGCTAAAAGAAAATGGCCAACAAAAAACCACAAACAAGTCGTATCCCCAGTGGAGTCGCCAATTTTGTTATTGGATAAATCAGTTAATGTGGACATAAACTAATCTCCCTAGATCCACCTGGATGTAAAACAAAACAAGACGGGACATGGTACTTTCCCTAAGTTATAATCGTCGAATTTACTACCAAAGAAGAGATGAGTGACATACCTTTAAATATCGCTTCCTTATATCTTTTTTGTCCTTGCTTCACTCCGGTGCTCTTGTGAAATCAAATCTGCAATGACACAAACCAACCAAAGTGAAAGAAACAATAGTATGTTTAATGAAAACTTAAACATGTGATCAAGGAGTCATGTAATAAAATGAGAATGATTTTATGGGAAAGAAACATGCCACTGTATTATATTAAGTAAAAGTGAAAGATACAACCAAACTTCCTTGATGTCACAAGTTCCCTTTCAGTGGCCCTTTGTTCCAACACACACACACACACTTGCTCTGAATTTGCATGAAGATGATCCACAAAATCTTTATGGACAAATGGAAACCTCAAGCATCAATTGAAACAGGATTCTTCACACAGTCTTCAGCCTATTATTTCATTAATTCCTTGCTTAATATTTCTTAACCTTTTCCATGAGAAACCCATCATTATATAGGAGGAGGAGAAGTGGTTTAAATGGATTAGGATGATCCCACCAAATCAGAGAAGACAGTAGGACCTCAACCATACAGACGCCACCTAATATTCTATAATATCCCCTTCTAAAAACTTCGTGAACTTATTCCTTTCTTTAGCTTTGAAACACCGCCGCACCCTGCAGAAACCCCACAAGCCAGGTATAGAGAAGCCCGTGGAAATAAGGCATTTCCGTACTCTGTACTACATGCAACCTACGACATCCTTCTAAAAATAAGTTTTGTAGAGGAAGAGATCAATCACTTTTCTCATGAGAAAGATCCTTTTGAGGGCCTGAACACATGCTTGTAGAAACATCACTAGGGTGACCAAAATAATGTGTAACAGATATGATTTTTTTTGGGGATATAGAGACAATATAGAAAGTGAAAAAGAGGATGAGAATGTTGAGAAATTGAAGCATGTTGAAACAAAAAATAACAAGCTGAGAAACAAAAATAGAAAGCTAAGAAGCGAATTGAGTACTTGTGAAGAAGAGAATCATAAGATTGAAATATTATTGATAGATTGAAGGAACAATTGGAAGACTATGAGAAATTGAAATTAGAGTAGGACAACACAAAAGGGGAGTTGATATTGACAATAGAGAAGTTGGATAATTTTGACAGAAGAAATGAAAATCTATATGAAATCCTTAGCAGTCAAAGATCACTGAATGACAAGACAGGACTAGGATACAATGCCAATTTAAAGACAATAAAACAAGAGAAGGAAGATGAAAAGGATGGAACCAACACTCAAGAAGAAGTTGACAAACAACAAGGAAAATAAATAAGACCATGTCCTATCAAGTATGAAAGAAATCAAAGATCAAGATTCAGAAGGAATGAAACACCAAGAAGACTCTCTTCCAACAGGTATGAAAATATTTTTCTTGGTCACTGTTATACTTGTGGAAATTTTGGACACAAGGCGATCAATTGTAGAATCAATGAAAGAAACAAATATGCAAGAAACATGAATGGTAATATATATGGAAATGATCATTGATTTGTCAATAGAAGTTATAATCCATTTTCCTCATTAATGGATCAAAATAGTGTATGCTATAAATGTGATAATCTTGGTCACAAAGCACGAGACTACAGATATATGAAAGAAGATGATCCTATGCCAACTACAGTATGGAGAAAGAAAGAGATTCCAAACAATGAAGATTGTTGAATAAAATTTATTAATAAAGAAAGTAAAGAAGAAAATGAATGGTACATAGATAGTGGGTGCTCATCTCACTTGACTGGGGATCAAAACAAATTTTTCATCTTGAAGAAAAGGGATAGAAATGTTGCATCAACCAAATTACTTGGAAAAGGGTTAGTTAAGCTTGGAAGTGAAAATATAAAAGCAGACAATGTCCTATTAGTTGAATATCTAAAGCATAATCTCCTCAATGTCAGTAAAATGTGTGATCAAGGATACACTCTCACATTTGACTCCTGAAGATGAAAAATCAAAGAAGAATATTCAGGAAGATTGGTTGCATCCACTACAAGAAGACCAAGTAACATCTACATCTTATACCAACAGAAAATAAATAAGATTGAAGACACACATAAGAGTTTGAAGGTATACCAAGAGAAGAGAAAGAATATTGAAGACACACAAAAGAACTCAAAGGAAGAAAAGGACTAGAAGACCAGAAAGAAAAATGAAGTACTACTAAGTGCCATTTGTTCAGGGGGGGCAACCCCAAAGAAAATATTAACCTTTTTTCATTGAACTTAAGGGAAGCAACCCCACCCTTTTCCATTGATGTCAAAGGGGGATATAAACAAGGAGCATGATGACAGGGGGAGTGTTGGCCCTTGACCAAGTTTTGAGGATCCTTGGTCATGTTTGACCTATTTTTGGGACTTCGACAGGCTATCGAAAGTGGAGCACAAAATGAAGCGGAGATCGTGGGATCTCGGCCCCTTTTCAGGGATTTTTGGGTTTTGGGCTTATGTAATGGGTATGGGAATGTCGGCCCATGGGTTTACCCATGTTTAGGCCCAATTTTGTAATGTATAAATGAGTAGCTAGGCAATGTAAGTAAGAGGCACTAAGTGCTAGAGATCGGTCTATGTGATCAAAGAAGTTGTAAGTGCTTCGTGCATACTCTGTGAGACTTGCAGAGATGAGTGCAAGCGACTGTAAGAGACTATATGTAGGATTTGTGCTATAACCTAGCTTGGGGAAGGAAGATCTAGCAGAGAGTGTGCATATCTCATGTCTTCTTCGAAGTTGATCTTGAGGCTCTGTGCATGTAAGAAGATTAAGAGAAGCTAATAAAGAAGATGAAGATTTGGTGGAAGTAGCCCCAGGTTGGGGGTGAACCATGTACATGCTGTGTTGCTATGCATTGTGCAATGTACTGATGTGTTTATGTGTTTACTTACTTAGTGATTTGATATAGATGAATGATAGATAGATCTAGTGATGTTATGTGCTTAATATGGATGAATGCTAGATCTAGCCTATGTGGATGTGATCAGTTGATCTAAAAATGAAGAAGACTTGATAAACTTGATTAAATTAATTGCAAGTGAAATGTTATGTGTTTAAAGCAACCGGATCAATTTGCAACACATAATAAAGGATTACTTATGTAGAAATAAACATAGACAACAGCATAAATCATTGAACATCAGACATAAACACAACAACTTGATAAAGGAGTTCACCCCACTCCAGGCTACATCTCCTGGTCCAGCTTCCAATGGATCATTATTATTAAATTTCTCAAAGTGCTCAAAAAAATGCCTTACAGTGCTCAAAATGACAAAATGACTGCTCCAATGGCTCCGCAGCGTCCCAAAACCCCTATCTAGGCTCTTTCGGCACCTGAAATGGTCGAAAAATGAAGAAGATAGCCTCCTTGAAGTTCTCCCCTTCAACTATGCTGTCTCTGGTTCTACAATTCGCACCCTTGTGCTTCAAACCTAGCACACATGCTCATTTAAGTGGAAAAACCAAGACCCGTACGCAACCGCGCACCGGTACAAACCGTAGAACGGTTAGGGGCGCCCAGCCCTTAAGCGCCTCAGCACTGGGTCATATTGCTCACGTGACCATAGGCTTGGCATAAAAGTAGTTAACCCGTTTTAAAACTCCCGCGCGGTTATACATCGACCAACCACGGGTTACATATATAAACCAAAGGTTAAAAAAACCCCTCGCGCGTTTTTTAATATGCAACTTTAACATATATATGCAATGTATTGCAATATACAATACGTGCATTTTAATATTACAATGTGTTACATATAATATAATCCGTGGACTATTCAAACCCCGCACCATATCATATGGTTATATGTGTTACAATGAAACCATGGGTCGGGGCGTAAGCCCCGGCCCGCGCCCTTTTCCACATAGCACAAAATCCAAACATAAATACATATGCGCCGAGATATATAACAAGGAACATGTGCGGTAAAGTTGGCTAGCGTAGTGTTATGAAAACTTTGGTGTTTGGGGAGGTCCGGGGGTCGAACCCCGCGGCCTCCAAACCATTTTATACAAACACAAACATATAGGCCAACCACATAGTGACACGTGTCAGTACATCACTGGTCAACGAACATCCAACCAAACTATGCCACATCATCATGATGATACGACCCTCCACGTGTCCGTACGGAATGTACGGACAGGTACAGTCAGCATCCCAAAATTTTCCCTGTTTGACTTGGCGGTCAACTCGCGATATCTCCTCCATACGGACTCCATTTGCGAAAATAAATATACCGCCGGAATCAGGAAAACGAGACGGACACAATGACACTCTTTTCATCTTATTCCGAGCACTTTGAAAATTGAGCAAAATTTGATCCCCTGATCACACCTCCCCATTGGGAAGCTTTT
>SNQJ01S0003005.1:105672-120006 GCA_010110895.2 Picea sitchensis
AACTTGATAAAGGAGTTCACCCCACTCCGGGCTACATCTCCTGGTCTAGCTTCCAATGGATCATTATTATTAAATTGCTCAAAGTGCTCAAAAACATGCCTTACAGTGCTCAAAATGACAAAATGACTGCTCCAATGGCTCCGTAGCATCCCAAAACCCCTGTCTAGGCTCTTTCGACACCTGAAATGGTCGAAAAATGAAGACGATAGCCTCCTTGAAGTTCTCCCCTTCAACTATGTTGTCTCTGGTTCTACAATTCGCACCCTTGTGCTTCAAACCTAGCACACACGCTCATTTAAGCGGAAAAACCAAGACCCGTACGCAACCGCGCACCGGTACAAACTGTAGAACGGTTAGGGGCGCCCAACCCTTAACCGCCTCGGCACTGGGTCATATTGCTCACGCGACCATAGGCTTGGCATAAAAGTAGTTAACCCGTTTTAAAACTCCCGCGCAGTTATACACCGACCAACCACGGGTTACATATATAAACCAAAGGTTAAAAAAACCCCGCGCACGTTTTTTAATATGCAACTTTAACATATATATGCAATGTTATATTGCAATGTATTGCAATATACAATACGCGCGTTTTAATATTACAATGTGTTACATATAATATAGTCCGTGGACTATTCAAACCCCGCGCCATATCATACGGTTATATGTGTTACAGTGAAACCATGGGTCGGGGCGTAAGCCCCGGTCCGCGCCCTTTTCCACATAGCACAAAATCCAAACATAAATACATATGCGCCGAGATATATAATAAGGAACATGTGTGGGAAAGTTGGCTAGCGTAGTGTTATGAAAAC
The DNA here is from genome assembly GCA_010110895.2 of Picea sitchensis. Lineage (NCBI taxonomy): Eukaryota > Viridiplantae > Streptophyta > Pinopsida > Pinales > Pinaceae > Picea > Picea sitchensis. Next base: position 106,488 of record SNQJ01S0003005.1, read on the forward strand.
TTTGGTGTTTGGGGAGGTCCGGGGGTCGAACCCCGCGGCCTCCAAACCATTTTATACAAACACAATCATATAGGCCAACCACATAGTGACACGTGTCAGCACATCACTGGTCAACGAACATCCAACCAAACTGCGCCACATCATCAATATGCCACGTCATCATGATGATACGACCCTCCACATGGCCATACGGACTATACGGACAGGTACAGTCAGCATCCCAAATTTTTCCCTGTTTGACTTGGCGGTCAACTCGCGATATCTCCTCCATACAGACTCCATTTGCGAAAATAAATATACCGCCGGAATCAGGAAAATGAGACAGACGCAATGGCACTGTTTTCATCTTATTTCGAGCACTTTGAAAATTGAGCAAAATTTGATCCCCTGATCATCAGTGCTTGAATATAGTAGATCTGGTTGAATAGTGCAATACTCTGTAATTAGGGTTTAACTGCGCTGGAAACTAAGACTAGATATTTATGAACTATAACTGCTAAGTACTCTGTTAAGGTTTTACAGTCACATATCTGTGTCCCAACTAAGGTTACAGGAACTGGAGTCCTGCAACAACCCTTGCCTCTACCTCGGGTGAGACTTCATCTGCTTCATAGGTGTTTTCGAAAGGGTTTTGTTGGTGCATTGTTGAACCGTTGAACCCTGGGTCTGCCCCTGTGCCAACAAATGGTTTCGTTGTCAAGACACAAAACTGTGATTGCTAGGAACTGAGGAAAGAGGATATTTGTGTGAAGATTTGACTTGAAAATGTGAAAGCTTCATTCATAGATATGTTTCCCTAGTGCGTAGCATCCTAATTAGTCTATGAATCTTTGTGCTAAGAAAATAAGTCTTATCTGAAGAAAATAGGTAAGATCTGAAAGCTTTGTGCTCTGATAAAGGTGAAAGTGAGACTAAAGAGGTAAGATCTGTAAGCTTTGTCCTCTGTAGAAGTAAGATAAGTACAAATTTTTGTTTTTAAAGTATGGATCTATGTATATTTGATAAATTCTTTCCTATCTTGAAAAGTAGGGCACAACTAGATGAAAGAAGATTTGATGTGAGTAGATCTGATAAGAATAGTGAAAGATTTGATAAGAATAGTGAAAGATATGTTATTCCTATGCATAGAAAGAATGTTTGGACTAACCAATGGATGCAAGACCCTAGGAAGATGTTTTTGCAGATTAATGACTATGATCCTAGTGCATAGTACAAGAAAGGTTGGGGATCATTTAAGAGAAAGAGAGGATTAACCCTCTGTTAGAGTTACAGAAAACTGAGACATCTTTCTAAGGAATGCCTTGATTGAAGACCTAGTTGCCTCTGCTGCAAATCTATGGACCATGAAGTATTGGATTTCCCTAGAATGATTGATAAGGTTTAAAGAATGAATATGAGCCAAGAAAACCCTAAGGCAGATCCAAAAACTAAGATGATGGCAGAACCCCAGAAAAAATCAAAGAAAGTATTGCTACAGATGAAAGAAACCCTGAATGATCACAGATATATCAGCTTATCAAAGATCTTCAAAGAAAAAGAGTGCATAGAAGCCAAAATAGGAGACTTCGACATTGACTGTGTTCTGGATGAGGAAACACAGGTGAATATTATGACAGAAAGAACTTGGGAAAATTTAGGAAAGCATGCTATGATTCCCTCATTAGGAGGAATAGGGTTATTTAGAGGAAAGTTGATAAACCTATGTGTAAAGCTCACCCAAATATCTATGAGTGCCCATGGAACTTCGACAAAGGAATAATTTGAGGTTTTTAAATTTATTAAGAACAATGCCCCATTTTCTATATTACTCAGAAAACCTTGGATTGAAAGGGATCATGCCAGAAGGAAAGAAGAAGAATTCTTAGAGCAAAAGAAGCAAGAATTGAAAGATTTCATGACTAGGAGGATTGCATACTTGATTGAAGAACAGGAGAAAATATCAAAGCTATTTAACACCAGAGACTTGGATGTCGAAGTTGGAAGAACACAAGAAGAGTCATAGAAGACTGAAGAACTTACCCTAGATAAAGAAGAAGTATTGCCCTTGAATCCTAGGAAAGAATATCAACAATGCGAATTTACGATCCAAAAGAAGATAAGAATCAGAATGGAAAGAGGAGTACCGAGATGAAGCTCACTGGGAGAAAGGATATAAAACTCAGTAAGAAGAGAGACAAGGAGATATCAAGAACCATAATATCCTAGGAGATCGTAAGAACCATAATATGCTCACCCCATATAAATAATTGACCAAGATAAAGGGGAAGAACTCGAAAATAATCCCCTAGCCATGGACGATGAACATTGCGTAGTCCACCTTGTTCAATTTAATGAAAATCCCACACTTTGGAAGGCACCAGGAAGTTTATGCCTATGTCAAGCTCCTACTTTAATGTTACCATCATGCTTACTTATGGCTAGACCGTCGTATCACAGTCAATCCAACGCTGATCCATAGGATCACTGGATTGAGTATGCAAGGACCTGATCCACAGGAATTCTATCCAAGGAAATAAATAGATCACACATTAGCACAAAAGATCAAGGATACATATGACGATGTTGAGAAGGGGACACGAGGCTACAAGGTAGCTTCCATCCAGAATGGCACAATGCGCCTAGCATGCTAATTAATTGCAGAAAATATAGTAAGGAAGAACATACCCACACAGGTCGTAGGCTTTGTTGTTGACCTTGGAGGGAAGTGCGTGGAATGCCTACAGATGAACTGGGAGAAGTACCTAGTTAATCGGTTGGAATTGGACTGCTATGAAGCATAGGATCATGGCTACGAGTTCCACTTTAGCTAGCTCCTGACCCTCATCACGTTTGTTTCTTGGGAGATGCCAGAAGGTGCGACCTTCCCATACATTGAGCCGTTCGAGCCGCTTACTGTGAAGTTCACAATGCTCTAGTACTCGAGCGATATGGGAAAACAATGGCAGTCGAACATCATTTTTCACACGTATTATCTCCAATTGAAGAGAGCCATCGAAGATGAACCTCACATGATGCTGAACACCCTACAAAGGTTCTGACTCCTCATGAAGTTCCACGTAGATCGACACTTCATCTATATTACTGCGTGAGCAGATTAACATAAGGAGGAGATTTAGTCGTACTACAAGATCACGAAAGAGGACCTTGAGGACATCACTAAGGAATGGTTAGTAGACCTCCTTATTCCCGTTGACCCTATAGAGATGTCTAACCCAAAATTGGACAGCCCGGAGGCCACTCACAAAGAACATGACACACCCAAAACAAGTAGAAGGAAGAAGACCGAAGAAGTCCAAGACTTAAGCAATGCCTCAGAAAAGACTGCTTCAGTATAACTTGGCCGAGGAGGTGATGACGAAGTAGAAGAAATAAGTGTCAAAGAAGATGAACAGAAACAAGGCGAAGTAATGCCGCCTAGAGATGAGGATGATCCCATGAAGAAGAGGAAGGTTTCTCCCCCGAAACCCTCTTCCTGAAAGAAATCCAGAGATACTTTGACCAAGATGTAGATTGTTCTCATTGTCGATGATTTTGACTTCATCATCGCAGATGTAAACGATGCCTCACAAGAAATATTGTAGAAACAAGAAGCCAAGCAGGAGGAGATGTATGACATAATTGAGGTCAAAATCCGAGGGGTGCAATAGGCCCTTCAGTCCAGTCGTGCAGTGTCCACTGTGCCCTTGCCATTGGGAGAACCAGAGTTGGGAGATGAGCCAGCCCAACTCCATCGACTAGCTGATGCGACCGAAGCTTGCCTTCATCGCACAAAGGAAGAAACAAAACAAGCCACCCAGGCCTTGAAGAAAGTGCAAGGAGTACTTGTAGAACAACTCTGAATTGTAGAGAAGGAGAAGGTTTCTCTCCAGACACAGTTTGAAGAAGAGAAAACATAGATTCAACAAGAAAAATAACAATTTCTCGCAGAGCAACTTAAAGTGAAAGAAGCAGTCAACAAATAACTTCGCTCTATGACAATATTATAGACAAAGGCAGAAGACTAAGTCATGCATCAAGTAGAGTAGCTTGCAGAATCTATCTAGAAACTACAACAAAGAATAATAGACTTAGAGCTCCGCACAGTGCCCGAAACTCCGCAGGATGTGAGGAACCAAAGAGAAGCAAGTGCCCGGAGCACAGTTGAGAGAATAAAGGCCCTTTCCATGGAATGCAAGAAACTAAGTGATTGCAGTGCCCAGACTTATGAGGAAATCGCTAAGAATCCAGAACTGAAGGCACTGGAGTCACAACTCCAGGAGGTGAAGCAGCAAGCAAAAACAATACAGGTGCAGTTGAATCCCCTGTCAACTGTTGAAAGGTTGAAGCGATCCCAAGAGAAGTGCACTTCCCAAAAACAGGTCCACACCATTCAGAGAAGAGTCTTGGAGGTGAATCATAGGCTTCAACCTATACAGGATGAGAATTTCCAACTATTCGCAAAGATTGAAGGCTGAGGACCAGAACTGGAGCAAGTCATCACTACAACAGAACAATGCCTAGAGGGACTTGTCAACGAAGAAGTTGAAGTAGCTCGAGGCTCTTGAAGCAGAGCTACCTAGATCAGAGTGACTCAGGATGAGTCACAGGTGAGTGTTGGGGGCATGTTGGCCCTTGACCAATTTTTGAGGATCCTTGGTCATGTTTGACCTATTTTGGGACTTCGACAGGCTTTCGAAGGCGGAGCTCAAAATGAAGCAGAGATCGCGGGATCTTGGCCCCTTTTTAGGGATTTTTGGGTTTTGGGCTTATGTAACGGGTATGGAAATGCCGGCCCATGGGTTTACCCATGTTTAGGCCTGATTTTGTAATGTATAAATGAGTAGCTAGGTAATGCAAGTAAAAGGTGCTAAGTGCTAGAGATTGGTCTATGTGATCAAAGAAGTTGTAAGTGCTTCATGCATACTGTGTGAGATTTGCAGAGCTGAGTGCAAGTGACTGTAAGAGACTGTATGTAGCATTTGTGCTGTAACCTAGCTTGGGGAAGGAGGATCTAGTGGAGAGTGCGCAAATATCCTTTATTCTGCGAAGTTGATATTGAGGTTTTGTGCATATAAGAATATTAAGAGAAGCTAATAAAGAAGACAAAGAGTTGGTGGGTGTAGCCCCAGGATGGGGGTAAACCACGTACATGATATGTTGCTATGATTTGTGTGATGTACTGATGTGTTTATGTGTTTACTTGCTTAGTTCTTTGATATAGATGAATGATAGATATATATATTGATGTTATGTGCTTAATATGGATGAATGCTAGATCTGGCCTATGTGGATGTGCTCATTTCTTGAATATAGTATATCTGGTTGAATACTACAATACTTTGTAATTAGGGTTTAACTGCACTGTAAACTAAGACTGGATATTTATGAACTATAACTTCTAAGTGCTCTGTTAAGGTGTTACAATCACAAATCTGTGTCCCCGCTAAGGTTGCAGACACTGGAGTCCTGCAACCACCCCTGCCTCTACCTCGGGTGAGACTTCATCTGCTTTGCAGGTGTTGCTGAAAGGGTCGATAGTTAGGGTTTTGTTGGTGCATTGTTGAAGCGTTGAACCCTAGGTTTGCCCCTGTGCCAACATGGAGCGTGAGTGTTGCCATAAATGACAAAGGGGGAGATTTTTGGAAGATTGGTTGTTTTCATTGATTTCAACCCTATAAGAATTTAAGAATCCCACATTTTCTTGAAGAAGAAGAGTACAAAAGATGGATATTGTTGAAAGCATTATTTGTGGTCAATTTAGATACCATATACTTGAGAGATTTTTTACCATACATAAATAACTCAAATGGAAGAAAAATTTACACGGTTGGAAATATTATTCCGATACCTTTCCAATGGTATATGGAAATCCCTGTAACTCCCAAGGAATAAGGAGATATGATTTTTTTCATCTGACAACCTAGCTAGAAAATTGAGGACAATTTAACTAGGTCGACCCAGAAACTAAAAATAAGAACATAACTACTATAAATATAGGATGGATTTTCACATTTTCAACGCAACTAAGATAGTTATCTCTTAGCACAAGTTTGGAGTGAAGAAACTAGAAGGATAAGGAGCTCTTATGAAGGATATTTTCTAGTCTTGTGGTGATGTTTTGATCATTTCTATTGGCTCTCTATAATATGGATGGTTGATTCTTGCACAAGGTTCTATGTGGTTGTTGGGGTTTATATGTGTACCCATGTGGACCTAAGATTTATATGTCGACTCAGTTTCTAAGTGGACCCAGTTTTATTATGATGATGTATAAACAATATTCACAAAGACAATAACAATGCTACTGACAGTCTATGTGGACCCAGTTTGTATGTGGACCTAGTTTCTAAGTGGACCTAGTTTGATGGTGTTGATATAAGTGTTCATTATCTCTTATATATTCTTGGGTATAAGGGAGGAAAGGATAGAGGGTTTAACCCCCTCTTTATCTTGGAGGATTGTATCTTCCCTTGGAGACTTTTCCCTCCCTTGGAAGCTTTAGATTCCATTGGAAGTATTTACTTCCTTTGAACAATAACTATTGATTACTTCACAGATATTTATTTTGCATGGTGTATGGTGTTTCTTCTATTTCTCTTTATGTTTCATTGGACATATATATTGAATACATAATATGATTGAATTATAAGTTGATTTTTTTTTTAAATATTGTTTGATATTGATTCACCCCCCTCTCAATATCAACATGAATAGCTACTATGCCTTGACCACTCTAGATCACTCATTGCACCCTATAATTGTAATCTAGTTAACGTGCTCTAAAAAATGATAACTTGTGTCCATTGGATTTGATTCCACTATCCAATAATTGCATTCATAAAACTGAAGGAATTTAAATCACATATGGTCATGATTTTGATTTCATGTATTATGTGTTGATCATCCTTGACATTGCACTTAACATTTACATGTCTTGAATCCTTACTTTGTTGTTTCTAAATCATAGGTATCTCTATTGTTGACATATGATCTCATCAATGTGGGTGTATATTGATAATGACTAAGTCTTCGTGATGATCACATGGACATGGTGAATGAATGATATAATCCTTTAATCTCATGGTTACATCTCATGCTCTTAATTAAATTCTTGTGGTGACATTCTATTTTAAGTGCCATTGATATCTTATTCACATGGGAATGAAATTTTTCTATCACTTACATGATTCCATGATTGATGTTTCTTTGAGCTATTGAAATTGAGAAAGTTCCATTTCTATCTATTTTCCAAGCATAATCACATATTATAAATAAGAACACTTGTCTAAGTAATTCACTATCCAATGCTTGTTCAAGTCTATTGGTTTGACAAACTATTCACATGTTTTACACGTGTGTTACACCCTGAGAATGAGTAGTAACAAACTACTAAGTTGAGTTAGAGAATTCCCCTCCTTACTCAAATACCTAACTTGACTTGTAGGGATTCCCCCTTTGAATAGGATACATAAATATTGCATCATGAGATGCTTGTGTCAATAATTCTCATGACATTTTATAATTTTGGAATTTGTTCTAGATATTTTTCATCAAAGAGGGATAAGGCTTTCTTACAATTAGAAGACTCAAACTCTTCCACTACATTTGTCGATGCAATTTTTTCCTTTGCAATACTTTTTTTCTTCAATAGATGTTCTTCAGTTTTTTGAATCATCTATTATTCTTCATTATCTCAATTAGAAACAAAAAAATGATGATAAATTTATAATTCTTCAACAAAAATTTCTTTCTATGTCATCTATTTATGTAGCCTTAGCTTTTCTCTCTATACGGAAATGATTTATTGTTTCCTTTCTCTTTTCTAGTATATTCTTACAAGTTCTTCATATTTGATTCATTTCCTTGTATATCTCTAATCATATTCATCTGAAGTATGAGTATTGTTGTAAGAACATTGGATGGTACTTTGAAACTAAGCTGCAGGAGTAGGAAGTAAGGAAGAGTAAATAGGGTCTATAGAAGTAGGGTACTTTACATAACTTTGGACATAACTCTTATATCAAGGAGGAAGACTGTGATATGCACTTGATTGTACTTTATATGAGGAAAAATGGTATGAAGTTGATTGAGGAGTAGGAAACAATTGTGGATAATGCTTCTATATATTAAGTAGAGGAATTTTTTTAAGATTAGAAGGAAGAGTAGGAAGCATTTGAGTAAGTGGTTTGTGATGTTGTGATTGTGTTTATTGTGTTTGTGGCTTTGATTTCTTTTGCAGTCACTATTGGAACTCACTATGCTTTTGTTTGCAAGAACAAAAGATAAGTGTTGTTGAAGGGTAACAATATCATGGGATTGAGCAACTAAATGTTGTATCTACCAAGGAGGAATGTGTTTGGAAAATTCATACAAAATCAAAGTTTCTCAATTTGATATTCATGAGAAATCATATAGATAACTTTTTCATGATAAATCATAAAGACAAGGAAGGAAGGATCTTCATGATCTTAGTTAGAATCAGAAGAAGAAATTTTTTTTTTCATATAATAATATTGCATTGACATCAACAATTAATGACTTTAATTTTCCATAAGATTTACCTTTTTGTGAACATTCATTTGCATAATGACCAAACCTTTTGCAGCTAAAACATTGGGATTTCCTTTTCTATGTAGACTTTTGAGAATTCTTTCTTTTTGTCTTGTACCTAATATGTGTCCTTTTATTTAATCTAATATATACCTAATAATGTTTGTGTGTTTTTCTAGTTCTTTTTTTAATCTTAACCAAAATATTGTTTTCCCACACGGGATTCACAAATATTTGTATTAACCATATTTTGTAATAAATAAACTATTTTTCCCATGTTTTTTTTATTACATGCCTTTGTAATAATCTTTCCAATGATTTGATGCAACATAGTTAGGCTCATGGATTCCATTGGGACAAGAATATTAGTAATTTCAACATATGATGCTTCCAGTATAGTAGGAGGATATCTATTAATATAGTAACTTTTCATTGCCATGCCATTCATTCTTTCATACTGGTATAAAAGGTCTTGCATCAAATGACAATATTGATCTCTTTGAGAAATGTGACAGAGTTTTTGAGACAAATATGCATTTCTCATGTCATCTTATTGATATTATATGGATCCCACAAAATCTTGCAAAATAGTTGTTACTAATGTGATGAGGCCTTCATTTAGTATTCTTAACATAACTTTTGGAGACAAAGCATCCCACTAGGATTTCAAATTCTCAATAAAACGAAATGATAACAACTTAGCAAATTTTCAAGGGTATTATAAAGGGTGAGAATGTGTGCATTATCCCATCCTACCATTCCATGTATAATTTCTAGAACTTGATTTTATGAACAATTATCCACAGTGTAATATCCACTTTGCAAATTTTGTGTTCTAGTTATAGAAAATAGTGGTTCCAGTAGAGATGTCATTTCTTCATCTATTATTACTTGGGTAGGAAATCTAATAGTGATATTGGAACTATTTTCCTTTAAGACTTTATTTTCTTCCTTTTTTTGAAATATATTTTGTTTGTGAATTTCTTTCATTCATTTTAAAGATAGTCATGGTATGAAATCAACTATTCCATATCCATCTATTTCACGGTTGCTAACAATATAGTGTTCTAAATTAACCATTGTTACACCTTTCTCTTTACCTTTATTCTCATTCTTCTTCTTATATTTTGTCTTGATATCTTGCTGCTTAATCTTCTTTTGTTTCCAATGTTTTTCTGATAATTTTGTGACTTGTCTCCAAGTCAAGGGAGTTTCTAAACTAGAGGCTACAATTCTTTCTTTTTTTTGGCTTTCCAGCAATAATGTTTTCTATCTCATCTAGTTGGTGTTCCATTCTAGAAACTTATTTTTAGAGTTTTGTCATGGTTACTCAAGGCATATTTTATATCTCTAACCACATCATCTGTATTTGTAGACAAAAAGTTTAATTCCACATTCTACCAATTTTGCATCTAAATGGTAGTATTCAATTATTCATCTCTTTTACATGCAACTTTAAATTTATTAGGAGTTTTAGCATTTCCATCACATGGTCATTTTATGAAATCATTTAGATGAGGAATTCTACCTTCTATATAATTGATGTCACTCTGGGAATTCAAATGCCTATGCTCATCATTTTATATGGGAAACTTGATTTTGATCCAACCATCATAACTATGTGATTGACAGGTCTTTTCACAAGTGATTTTCATTTCTTTCACTTAGTATTTTCTTTCTCGGATACCAATTCCTTATTAAGGTAGTGTTGACAGGGGGAAAAAATTCCTCCTGCAATAACAGAGTATCACTCGATCAAGACCCTATTTAGGCCTATACTCGTTTGGTGTGGTGATATCCACCAGTATGTGGGCATAGTTTCCTCTAAGAATATTTCTTCATATGTGACAGAAAGTCAATCCAAAGGGAAAATATATGACCTAAAACAAACATTGTTTTTTTATAAGTAACCTTCTATATTAATATAGACGAAAATTACATATAAACATACATGAGAGGTTCACTAGTTTCAGTCCCATAGAGACCATGACAATCCCTAGGGATCCATTTCTCAAAAAATAAAAAAATAATTCTTTCCCTTGAGGGGAAACTAGGTCTTAATAAATCTGGACTTTACATATTTAACCATTTTTTGTTTGAATATACTTAAAGTTTTCTCTAAAATCCTATATAGCATTACAACAGAAAGAAACAACATAGAAAAATATGTCATTTATCATGTTGAACCCAAGGGTTGGTGAGGTCCACAGTCTCTCATCCAGCAGTAACCTTGGAAGACTCGACCCTAGTATAACTTCTAGCAGGAGGGAAAAATTTAAATTATCTCTGATAGGAGGGATGAAGTTGAGTCATCCCTTGGTAGGAGAGACAAAGTTAGATGTATTGTGTCAATCAATCAATAAGGTTAATCAATTTTTTCTAATGACTATTGTCGTGGATACAAAAAAAGATATGATTGCACAAAAAGGGACAATTCATAAAAGTGTTTCCTATGTTAGCATGATGTAAAAAATCATATAATTTTCCTTGATGGAAAATGGTTGATGCAACATAGTTGATAGGATCATAAGAATCATGCAATATTAATTGGAATTCAGTGGCAAGGGATATACATATATATATATATATATATATATATATATATATATATATATATTTTAAATACTTACAATGCGTCAGTATTTCGATGACCCTTTCATCTCACATGTGACACACTAATATTATACTTCTGGTGTCAGAATTTTGACACCCTTCCAATGATATAAAACATCGCAGATATGGAAAATTCATTGATGAATATTTTTTGGCATCAACATTACGATGACGTCTTCCATAATAGTTTAAGGTCTAAAACATTTATGGTGTCGTTGAAATATTTTAGGTCGTCTCTATTACGAAGATATTTTCCCTCATAGTGGCGATGACACATAAACCATACGTTGTCATCCAAAGTAAGAGGACATGTAAATATACGTCAGAAGTGTGACAACAATTTGTGTCACTATAAAATTGAGCCTTGGATGACACGTGTCCGTAAGAAACCTTGGAAGTGAGACACAAGCACATTTGTTGGAAGTGAGATGGTATCAGAAATGATGTTTGGAGGGGCCAATGTTTTCCATGATCCCGATAACATCATGCCAGAATTACGTCGAAAGGGATGTTGAAAAATGACCCAAATTTACTAGTGCTAGATGGCCAATGATCTCGAAACAAAGTCTAGAAGACAAGAAAAATTACTAAAACTGAGAGAAAATAAGAAACCCTAATACCGACCCAAACTAAGAGAAGAGATCCCCAGTATGGTTGCCAATTCTATTATGGGATTTCCCCTCCATGATCTTGGGTCATGTAATAGCAGAGGTTGACCATAAAAAATACAGAACCCTACCCTCATATACAACAATGCTATGAAAATAATAACTAATTTCAGGAGAGAGAGAGAGAGAGAGAGAGAGAGAGAGGCATCACACCTTGTATCCTACGTCTGATGTCGATCCTCTCTCTGCACCTTCGATGTTTCTCCTAATATTCCAAAACTGTGCTGCAACAAGGTAGTTATAGATTCCAATCATATATATAACATGAAAATATTCTAGTATATGAAAGACGTTATCATATATCAACACCTAGAAACCAGTTTACACATGTATGGGGGAAAGAGAAATATTTTATTGAAAATGGTGAAAATGAGTGATTAGAACCTGACTCGAACCATCAGAACTACCTTGAAGCCAACCATCCAGGTTCCTCCAATGGTACTTCAAGCATCAACTCAACACAATATCCTTTCTTGGATGACTCAATGGGGATATGAATAGACCTTATAGTCATATAATGGAGAAGAAGGAGTACTAGAAAGCAAGTTCCAGAACAAGGAGATGCTACTCAGAGAGTGAAGGGAGATAAGGAGACTTACATATCCAACAACATAACTTTTCACCTTGGTTTTCCTCCTCATCCATGCCCCCAAAGGTGCCTTTATACCATCCTCAAGAGGTTAAGGAGGTTGAATTCCATTGAGTATGATATCAGGGAGATTGAGAAACAAGCCCAACCGAAATCCCCGCCTTAAAATAAGGAATTATTTTATATTTCAACTTTTTTGAGGGCATCTGTGAGTTTTCAACTAGCAAACCGTAGACATCTATGAGGTGTACATAGGTGACCCACGTATGGCACCAAAAAGTTTTTTTTTTAAGTGACTTTGATGAGGAAAGTTGGGATTTGAGTTTGCAACCATGGGGAAGGTTAAACCATGTCACAAATGCATTGTGGTGTGGCGATTTGTGCTATAACATTCCACCACAAGAAAATATTACCATTGGTTGTTATGGAATGGAGTGGTAAAACTACTATTGAAAATGAATCTATGAACTTCCACAAGTATTGTTCTTCCCAAAAAATATCCTAAATTCAATGAAATTTGTAGGAACTAACCATTTCATGATGGCCTCCATCTTCGCAAGATCTATCTTGAGCTCTCCTCCATCGATCACATACCCAAAATACACCAAATACTACTGATCAAACTCACATTTCTTGATATTGGCTAGCAACTGGTGCTTTTTCGGAGTCTTAACACCTGCTTAAGATGTGATATGTACTCCTCCTAGGTAGTACTATAAACCAATATATCATCCAAATAGATAATAACAAATGAATATAGATAAGGGTGTAAAACATCATTCATTAATCTCATAAATGTAATTGGTGCATTTCATAAACCGATTGGCATAACCAACCACTCATACAAACCTTGCCTTGTCTTGAAGGAAGTATTCCAGGTATCTTCTTATTTGATTCATACCTAGTGATATCTCGATTTCAAATCCATCTTAGTGAAGTACTTGGTGTTGGACACACCTACCACAGTTAGAGGGGGGGTGAATGAGTGTGGGGCTCTTTTTCCCAAAACTTCCCTCTTGCACAAAAACTCATCAATTAGCATTCAAAATTTATTCATTACCCATTGTTTTCATTTATAACTAGTTAGATGTGATCACATATCAGCAACATATATCAACAA
>SNQJ01S0003005.1:141927-153605 GCA_010110895.2 Picea sitchensis
GGACACCTGAAAGTGAAAATGTATCCCATGAAATTCATGATGAGGACACAAGGAAGGTGAATCAAGAATGGAGAAACTCCAACTTTGGGTTGAAGACCAACCACGTTCCTAAGATCAATATGAGGAAGTTTGATGGCAAGGACTCAATCACATGGATATTTCAGACGGAGCAATTCTTTGATCTACATAATGTGCCACATACACAAAAGGTACGCATTTCTTCTTTATATTTAGAATCCAATCAATTTGTATGGTATCTGTTATCACTCCAGGAAACTCTCCTAGGTTGTAAGTCAGAGATGTCTGGTAACTTAATCTTTTTGGAAACTATTTTCTCAATAATAGGTGTGGGTTTGGATCAAGATGAATATCTTAATCTAAGGATTGTATATTCAAGACAGTCTAACTATATTCATGCAATACAAGGCCTTGAAGAGCTATTTATCAGATAGATTTGTATAACAAATGGATAAGAAAACCAATCGGTTAACCAAAACATGCATAAACCATATATATGATGGGTCAACAAACTAGCCAAAGATGCTTATGATTCTTGCTTAAAAGTCAAAAGTAAGATGACAGTTACCATAGGACCATTAAACAGAGACAAAAGAACAAATTCAACTCATATGCATAGACAAAGATGAAGGAGGGTCTGGCAATAACAAATGAAAGAAGCTTGCAGGCTTGATATATTAAAGAAAATGTCTTTCATACAAAAACAATAGAATATAGAACTCAAAATCGAACCCTTTGGTGATTCAAATGTCTTTGGATTTATAGCCTTACAAGATGAAATCTAGATCCTTGAAAGATGGATCAGATTTTCTAAAAATAGTCAAGCCAAACAAGTGTAGGATGAGATCCTATAAAAATGGATCTAGACTTCTAAAAATGAAAGTCAAAACAAAATATCCTATCTTAGGTGTCAAACTCTATCTTGATAGCCTCTATATCCTCCAAACTCTTTGACAGATGTAGAAAGCCTTCCAAGGCTTATGAATCCTCATAGGAAATTCGAATTTGCCACCTTTGGCAAAAAGACAATTTTTTTGCTCATCAACTAGGTCACCATTTTCACTTTTCCACCTTATTAAACATTAAATACATCAATATAAAACCTTAAATGTGATGTATTTAATTATTATGCATCTTTAGAAACTAACCTCGAAATATTTGGTTGAGAAAAAGTCAAATCTGGGCAAAAATATGACCTTGTTGCCATGTACAGGTTTCAGTAGTTAAGAGGGCCAGTTAACTACCGAAAACCCTGCTTTCGGTAGTTAAGAGAGGAAAAATTTGGGCCTGTTAACTACCGAATCCTGTAACTTTTTGAAAATTTTCAGAATTGCAAAACTGAACTACCTGGCTTCTTCTGCTATCTGTAGATGTCATCTGGACTGTTGCAAAATATCTTTTCTTTATCTAGATATCTTGCCTTGAAGATTTACAAATTAGCTGAAATGTTGATTAGGTCACCGAAAGTCCTTAATGTCGTCTGACTGCTAGAAAGAGTGTGCTACCCAGGTCTATATATATGCTCTTATTCTTTAGGAAAAGATAGAGTATAAGTAAGGTATGAGTGACCAAGCTCCTTTAAGTACTTTTTCTACATGTTGGTTGTATAATTAGCTATAGCTAGTGTTCTGATAACTATCTTCATCAACTTGTGACATTCCAAAATTTTGAATAAGGATCATTGGAGGTCTTTCCATACTTTGCACTTTTCCTCTGTATTATGTATGAGGGATACATAACTCCTTCCTGTATAGTTACCTTGATAAATGACTTCCATCAAAGATACATTTGTGCATCTTTCGATATTTACAAACAACTGAATACTTCCTCTATCTCCTCGACGTGTATGGATTTGACATATTGACATGTGACTAATCAAAACAATTAGGCAAGCAATCACCTCATAGATTTCTGTGTATGCCATGGTTTCAAGTTGAAATAATGAATGGATGTTTGCAAGTACTACAAAGTATAAAACTCTGATCAAATGTAATGATACCATCTTTCAAACACTTACAAATCTAGTTGTGCATGCATTTATCAAACCTCTGCATTTACAAAATTTTCCAACCGACACCTGATATTGCAGGGACATTTTTACTTCCTTCTTGAGATCTAAATTCATATCTGAAAGCACCATTGGAAAGATTAGGATGTGTAGTTTTCAATCGACTATTTGAGCGTGCGAAACGAACTTTCCACGGCTGAGAAAAATGATTTTTCCCAAGGCAGTGTTTTTCTGGAAAACCTGCACTTTCGGTGGTTAACTAGCCCCCTGAATTTAGCCTGTTAACTACCGAAAGCTTTGCTTTCGGTGGTTAATGAGCACTTTTTAGGCCCACCTAAACCATTGAAACCTGAGATTCTCTCTTTTGCTTGAGAAGACCAAATCCAATGCTTGTTCCAAGTTTATTTTTAGAAAGTAGACCATCTAACACACCTAAACAAATTTAGAAACAAATTTTTGGACCTCTTCCTATCACCTAAAATTTGACAAAATGGCAGTTCTATTTTAGGAGATAACATCTGGCTCCTACTTGGGGATGGAATCCTCCCAGTGAGGTTCCAAGAACAAGTAGTTCCAGTCGCCTTATATATTGGGATATGGAGTCATGTGGCCTGTGCAACTGTTCCTCTGCAAACCTGTAGCCTGCCTGTAGCTTGTCTGTAGCCTGTCTGCTTATTCAACCAAAATCTAAAAACAATCTAAGTGCTCATATGAAGAGATTATTCTTCTGTCTACCTATACACTAACCGGGTTTGCATTCGGGTTAGGTAAAGGCTGATTTCCATAACAACCATCCAAGCAATTTTAACACTGAAGAAATCTCATCTTTATCACTAATCAGTAAATGATGTATGGAAAGTAACAACCGTAATAAGAACTCTTTTTGGAAATCATACTTGGCTGAAAACATGGGAAAGATGAAGAAATCTAAAAATTTCAAGCCCTCTGAAAAGTATAACTCCATGAATACTGCCACTAGGTCTTTGAAGCCAAGATCAGAAAAATGTTGATCTACTGAGAACTCTTTCTCAACCACGACTGTTTCTAATATAGGAGACTGCTCATCCTTTTGTTCCCTTGAAATGAGATCTTTTTTATCAATCATAATAATTTTCTCTTCGGAAAAGTGCTTAGAAGATGATGATACATCAATGTTTAAGTCATGTGAATACCAATCAACAGAAAACATATAATTGTTCATGAAATCATCAGTTATCATAGGATCCACTTGGATTTCAAACTGCTTATAGACTTCAGGCTCATATTTGTTTTTAAGGCATTCTGTAAATATTGAAAAATCTGATTCACAATCTGAAATACATTTACCTGCTTGCTGTTGTTCCAAAACTACCTCATAGTCATAACCTTCCTGCTTAAAATCTGAACTATGTTTCCATTCTTGCTGCTGTCTTAGATCTCCTTCATACTCACTGTCTTTTTGCTGCAACTTTGGAGTATACTCACAGTCCTCTTGATGCTCATCCTGTGCATGCAGATCTTCAAAATATGCTTGCTCTCGAATCTTATTGCTAGCCCAGATGTTCTCCTCCACCTCTTGAGCGTCTTCAAGCAAGTTCCTTAACTATGAAGACTTCCTTTCTAGCAGGAGAAGGACAAGTTCATTATGCTGAGCCATAAGATAGTATACCATGGCAGCAATCTCAGTAGGTCAAATCTCCAATGGGATGTCATAATATGTCCTATAGAAGCTTATGTTGAAAACAGTCAAAGATTCTTCCTTCTCTCTCTTCAAAGTATAAAAATCGTCAAGGTACTGATCAAGACATTTATTCTCACCCCAATGTTTTGAAAAAACATAATAGAAATCAGTCCAAGAACCTATTGAACCAGGTTCCAAAAGTCTAAACCATAAAGCAACCTCTCTGGTTATAGATTTAGAAAATAATCTCATAACAATATCTTCATGAACAATTTCCAGATTATCAATAACATTTTCAAAAGCCTCCAAATGTTTTTCAGCTGAAACATGACTCTCTCCGGTAAAATGAGGAAGGTACTCAACAAAATATGGAGGCTAAGGATGAACATGAGCTGGTAGCTTGAGAAGTTTAAACACCCTTTGTCTAATCTTAGACTGAAATTCTGTGGGCTGAAAACAAGGTTTAACGAGCTGATGACAAGGTTTAGGAGAAATAGGTGAAAGTAATGAAAATTGAGATGATTTAGATTCAAATTCATCATTCTCAAGGTTACAAGGCTGATCATTTTCAAGAGATATTTGTATGCAAAGATCATCTTTATGGATAGGCTGAGGGAAAGCAATAGGATCAACATCAACAACATAAGGAGGCTACAAGATTTCCTCTTCTAAATATGAACTTATAAAAGATGGCTGATAATCTTCAGAGTATACAAAACAAAGGATAATTCTTTTAACATGTGAAGGGAAAAGTATAAAGGAGCTGATAAAGAATAACAACAGTTCGTACTGTAAACTAATGAAATGGTACTTGGATTTTGAATTCAACCTCTTCATCTTCTATCAGTTGGATCCTCCCTAGTGGAGTCTTGAACGTGGAGTTGCCAGGAAAATGATTATAGTCGATTCTAATGTCTATCTCTTGTTTGACATCAAGAAAGAGTCTATGTCGTTCTCCCAGGGAAACTCTGCTTTCACTTGCGTATCCTCGGCAACGGTGCCAATTTGTTATCACTCCAGGAAACGCTTCTAGGCTGTAAGTCAGAGATGCCTGGTAACTTAATATTTTTGGAAACTATTTTCTCAATAATTGGTGTGGGTTTGGATCAAGATGAATATCTTAATCTAAGGATTGTATCTTCAATACAATCTAACTATATTCATGCAAAACAAGGCCTTCAAGAGCTATTTATCAGATAGATTTGTATAACAAATGAATAAGAAAACCAATTGGTTAACCAAAACATACATAAACCATATATATGATGGGTCAACAAACTAGCCAAAGATGCTTATGATTCTTGCTTAACAGTCAAAAGTAAGATGACAGTTACCATAGGACCATTAAACAGAGACAAAAGAAATAATTCAACTCATATACATAGACAAAGATGAAGGAGGGTCTGACAATAACAAATGAAAGAAGCTTTCAGGCTTGATATATTAAAGAAAATGTCTTTCATACAAAAACAGTAGAATATAGAACTCAAAATCGAACCCTTTGGTGCTTCAATTGTCTTTGTCTTTATAGCCTTACAATATGAAATCTAGATCCTTGAAATATGGATCAGATTTGCTAAAAATAGTCAAACCAAACAAGTGTAGGATGTGATCCTATAAAAATGGATCTAGACTTCTAAAAATGAAAGTCAAAACAAAATATCCTATCTTAGGTGTCAAACTCTATCTTGATAGACTTTATATCCTCCAAACTCTTTGACAGATGTAGAAAGCCTTCCAAGTCTGATGAATCCTCATAGGAAATTTGAATTTGCCACCTTTGGCAAAAAGACAATTTTTTTGCTCATCAACTAGGTCACCATTTTCACTTTTCCACCTTATTAAACATTAAATACATCAAGATAAACCTTAAATCTGATGTATTTAATTATTATGCATCTTTAGAAACCAACCTCGAAAGATTTGGTTGAGAAAAAGTCAAATATGGGCAAAAATATGACCTCACTGCCATGTATAGGTTTCGGTAGTTAAGAGGGCATGTTAACTACTGAAAAGCCCTGCTTTCGGTAGTTAAGAGAGGAAAAATTTGGGCCTGTTAACTACCGAATCCTGTAACTTTATGAAAATGTTTAGAATTGCAAAACTAAATTACCTGGCTTCTTCTGCTATCTGTAGATGTCATCTGGACTGTTGCAAAATATCTTTGCTTTATCTAGATCTCTTGCCTTGAAGCTTTGCAAATTAGCTGAAATGTTGATTAGGTCACCGAAAGTCCTTAATGTCGTCTGACTGCTGGAAAGAGTTTGCTACCCAGGTCTATATATATGCTCTTATGCTTTAGGAAAAAATAGAGTATAAGTAAGGTATGAGTGACCAAGATCCTTTAAGTACTTTTTCTACATGTTGGCTATATAATTAGCTATAGCTAGTGTTCTGATAACTATCTTCATCAACTTGTGACATTCCAAAATTTTGAATAAGGATCATTGGAGGTCTTTCCATACTTTGCACTTTTCCTCTGTATTATGTATGAGGGATACATAACTCCTTCTTGTATAGTTACCTTGATAAATGACTGCCATCAAAGATACACCTGTGCATCTTTCGATATTTGCAAACAGCTGAATACTTCCTCTATCTGCTCGGCGCATATGCCTTTGACATATTGACATGTGACTAATCAAAAAATTTAGGCAAGCAATCACCTCATAGATTTATGTGTATGCCATGGTTTCAAGTTGAAATAATGAATGGAGGTTTGCAAGTACTACAAAGTATAAAACTCTGATCAAATGTAATGATACCATCTTTCAAACACTTACAAATCTAGTTGTGCATGCATTTATCAAACCTCTGCATTTACAAAATTTGCCAACCGACACCTGATCTTGTGGGGAACTTTTGATTGCCTTCCTGAGCTCTAAATTCATATCTGAAAGCACCATTGGAAATATTAGGATGTGTAGTTTTCAATCGACTATTTGAGTGTGCGAAACAGACTTTCCATGGCTGAGAAAAATGATTTTTCCCAAGGCAGTTTTTTTCTGGAAAACCTGCACTTTCGGTGGTTAACTAGCCCCCGAATTTAGCATGTTAACTACCGAAAGCTCTACTTTCGGTGGTTAATGAGCGCTTTTCAGTCTCGCCTAAACCACCGAAACCTGAGATTTTCTCTTTTTCTTGAAAAGACCAAATCCAATGCTTGTTCCAAGTTTATTTTTAGAAAGTAGACCATCTAACACACCTAAAAAAATTTAGAAACAAATTTTTGGACCTCTTCCTATCACCTAAAATTTGACAAAATGACAGTGCTATTTTAGGAGATAACAGTATCGATGGCTTTGTTCTCGCAAATCACTCATCAATTGGAAAATTTTCATGGAAGAAATGATATCTCACTACGAGGATACAAGGAGCAATACCTTATTTAGCCAATTGATAGATCTCAAGCAAAAGGGTTCAGTTACCGAACACATTGAGAACTTCCAAAGATTGAATATAAAGGTAAAAAATATTCCAGATGAGCACTTGATTGATGTATTCATAGGAAATTTAAAGGATAACATTCAACATGAGGCTCGCCTTTGGGAACCCAAATCATTGGAGAATGAATTTAAGGTGGCAAGAAATGTTGAAAGTAAAAATATGGCTATGGCTACTAGAAGGACCAATCCTAACATCTATAGAGAGAATAATGCTCCTTCTTATAAAACACCTCAACCTACAGGTTGACACCTCAAAAATTGGAGAAGAAAAGCAAAAGGTTTATGCTTTAGTTGTGTGTAAATCTGATGAGGACATAAATAATGCGAGAATAAATTATTTTACATGAATTGCATGAAGGAAGAAGAAAGAGAAGAACCGCGAGCGATATCAAGATGGCGTAAGTAATTTGATGCGAAGAGTTGACTCCCTAATGTCGTGTAATGCGTGCATTTGGGAATGTACTCCTCAAACCCTCAAGATCGAGGATACATCAAAATAAAAAAGACACAATTGATTATGGCGGTACTCATTATTTCATTCATTGTAAATTAGCCAAGCTCTCAATTACTTTGTATATCTGACCAAAGTTTCAAGTAATGATTAGATATGGAAGAACTATCAATTGCTCGGGGAAAATGAAATAAGATCAATCTTATATGGGGGAATATGTAATGAATAGTCCAATGATTGCCTTATACCCATGGGTAGTTTTGATGTTGTACTAGGAATCAATGGTTACAATCGTGGAACAATGGCTTTTAATTTTTCAAGAACTTTCATGGAATTTTCATTGGAAGAAGGTGGAGTTAAGAGGTATCAAAGGCTTCGTGGAATTGATAAGCTCTAATGGCATGACAAAACTATTGAAAAAGGGACTTATAAAGTTGTACAACAGCTATGCTCACTAGATGTTTCAAAATCTAAACCATCCTATTCCTCAAGATCTCCAACAGGGATCATTGATAACCATCTATTCCTCAAGATCTCCAAGGGATCATTGATAAGCATTCCAAAGTATTTGAAGATATTCCCAAAGGTCTTCCACCCACTCGAAATCATGATCATGAAATTCACCTAATTCCTGGGAGTGTTCCTCCTAACATCAGACCGTACAGATACCCTTATGCCCAAAAGAGTGAATTGAGCGCATGGTTGAAGAAATGTTAGAGGATGGCATTATTAGACCTAGCCAAAGTTATTACTCTGCACCAGTGGTAATGGTATTCAAGAAATATATCTCATGGCGTATCTGTCCAGATTATAGAGAGCTCAACAAGATCACTATTAAAGATAAGTTTCCCATTCCCGTCATTGATGAATTGTTAGATGAAATACATGGAGCAATCTATTTCACAAAATTGGATCTTCGTTCAGGGTATCATCAGATTAGAATGAAGGAAGAAAATATCCCAAAAACAACATTCTGAACTCATGAAGGCCATTATGAATTTTTGGTCATGCCTTTTGGCTTTACAAATGCACCTTCCACATTCCAAGGGTTAATGAATTCCATTTTCAAGCCCTTCCTTCAAAAATTTGTGTTAGTATTTTTTGATGATATACTAATCTATAGCAAGTCTTGGGAGGATCATGTGTGACATGTTGACAAGGCGCTACAATGACTAAAGGAGAAACAACTATATTCCAAACCATCCAAATGTTTCTTTGAAGTGAAGGAGGTAGAGTATTTGGGTCATATTGTATCTCATGTAGGTGTCAATGTAGACCCTAACAATATTAAGGCCATGATGGACTGGCCGATTCCCAAAACATTGAAGAATCTTAGAGGAATTTTGGGTTTGATAGGTTACTACCACAAGTTTGTTCGACACTATGGAATAATAGCATCACCTTTAACATCACTAACTGAGAAGGATGCATTTTCATGGACTCCAGAGGCAACCAAATATTTTGAACAACTTAACGAGGTGATGTGCAAAGCTCCTGTCTTGACGACTCCAGAGTTCACAAAAACCTTTATTGTGGAATGTGATGCCGCAGGAAATGGAATTGGTGTTGTCCTAATGCAAGAAGGAAGGCCCCTATATTTTGAAAGTTGACCACTCAAGGGAAAGGACTTACACAAACCCATTTATGAGAAGGAAATGATGGCAATACTACATGCATTGAAGAAATGGCGTCCTTACGTAATAGGTAGGTACTTCAAGGTCAAAACAAATCATGATAGTCTTAAATACTTCTTGGAACAAAGACTATGTTCAGAAGAACAACAAAAATGGGTACCCAAGATATTGGGTTATGATTTTGAAATCATCTATAAAACGGGGAAGCAAAATGTTGTGGCAGATGCACTCTCAAGAAAGGATGGATGAAGATTTTTAGGCCTTTCTCTGTGCTATCTCGATCATCCAACTTGATTGGATAATAGAAGCAATGGATGAATGGAAGAATGACGAAAAAGTGTGGAATCTCATTCAAAGGTTGCAGCAGGATTCTAGTGCATCAGATACATTTACAAGGAAAAATGATTCACTATGGTACAAAGATCGCTTATATTTATGTAAGAACTCCAAACTCAAACAAAAGGTACTATTGGAATTTCACATCTCTCCAGTAGGAGGGCACTCGAGATTTTTGAAAACCTACCATAGAATCAAGAAGGATTTTTTTTGGGATGGCCTTAAAACTGATGTTCAAAGGTTTGTGGCAGAATGTTTGGTTTGCCAAAAAAATAAGGTGGAAACATTTAAGACCCCTGGTCTTTTACAACCATTATCCATCCCAAGTTGACGTTGGGAGGAGGTTTCCATGGATTTCATCACAGGGTTACCGAAGTCTGAAGGAAAGAGTGTCATCATGGTGATTGTTGATAGACTGACCAAGTACGCACACTTTTGTGCACACTCTCATCCCTTCAAAGCTAGTATAGTTGCCACTGCATTCATGGAGATAGTTCAAAAACTACATGACAGCCCAAAGATTATTGTAAGTGACAGAGATCCCATCTTCACTGGGTATTTTTGGACATAATTATTTTCTTTTTTGGGTACTCAATTGGCTCATAGCTCATCCTATCATCCTCAATCTGATGGAAAAACTGAGATAGTGAAAAATTGTCTAGAAGGCTACCTTCGTTGCTTTGTCTCTGATAAACAAACACAATGGTTCAAATGGTTAACCTTGGCAGAATGGTGGTATAACACCTCCTTTCATACTGCAACAAAAAAGACACCATTAATGGCACTCTATGGATACCACCATCCTTCCATCACTTCTTCTCTAAAAGAAAAATCTAAGGTTCAAGAAGTGGAATATCACATCGAGCATCAACAACAAGTTCTCCAAATTTTAAAGGACAACCTGACCATGGCACAGAATCGCATGAAACAACAAGTAGATCAACATCGTAGTGAAATAAGTTTTGAAGTAGGGGATTGGGTGTTTTTAAGACTACAACCATACAAGCATATGTCCCTCAAGCAAGCCAGGAAGGATAATAAATTATCACCAAAGTACTATGGCCCTTATAAGGTGTTGCAAAATATTGATACTATGGCATACAAATTGGAGTTTCCTGCATCTTCACGAGTACACCCAGTTTTCCATGTTTTATGCTTAAAGAAGTTTATAGGTGACAAGATCCCAGTTCAAACTATATTTCCATAACTTGACGAGGAAGGAAAAATCATATTAGATCCAGAAGCCATCACTGACATAAGAATTCACCAGCTGAGGAATAGGTCCATTTCAAAGTATCGCATTAAATGGAGGAAACTATCGGCTGAAGATTCCACTTGGGAAGATGAGTCTTTTATATAGAAGTATCCAGAGTTACTCAAGCATTGCAGACAACACTTGTCTCAGGGGGAGGGGCATGTTAATCCCTAATATTGGCTCACTACCCCTTAATTGGGGCATATTACATTAGGAATTTTATTTTATTTATGTCATCTTTATTCAATTAGTTGTAATTATACCTCCTAGTCTCCTATATATACCAAGGAGACATTTTCATTTGGAATCATCTTGTACTTGAACATTTATGTGGGGTAAAAGGAGGTTGCCCCCTCAAAGAGGCTTATTATCTGAAATTCTCTCTTTTTCAAGGCATTGAGTACTTATTCTGAGGCTTTTCTATGCTATATTGATATTTGGTTCTTAACACACTAGAAGGAAGCATCAACTCCCTAAATGTTCTAGCACCAAATGGATTTATACAAGCACCAACTTGCATACAAAAAACTCTGTGTTTTCCCGAGCACCACCCTGCCACCCTGTCTTCCAGCCACAACTAGATGGAAGCTTCAACTTCTAGTATTCAAGCACCAACTTGAATAACAGAGGACTAAAGTCCTCCCTAGTACCACCCTACCTTCCTGATTATAAATACATGATTGAATAAGCAACAATACAGATATATTAATTCTTACCACTTCTTCTCTATTCTTCAAATCTTCTTTGCTTCACTATTCTTCTACTCTGTTCATACTTGAATTGACTTATTGTCTCTCTCTATCTGGTATTTCTTTGTTCTTCTCATGCTCTTTGATATCTGCACATTCTGTTCTCTTCAACCCCCCCGCC
>SNQJ01S0003005.1:177107-202552 GCA_010110895.2 Picea sitchensis
ATCATGTATCAATGACAACTCATTGATCCATCTTCATCTATGCATTCTCATCAAGGAAAATACATATTATATTACATCAATCATCAATCAATCAATCGTTTGACATCAATCAATCACTTGACATCAATCAATGACATCAATCAATCAAACTATTGGCATCAATGACAACATGATCCAACATGCATGACTTGCAAGTTGGATTTTGTTTCCTTTAATTCTTGAGCTTTCTGTTCCTCCTTGTCAATTTCACATTTTTGTTGGAGGTGACCAACCTTATCTCGACAAATTTCCATTTTCTCAAATCTTTTTGTACTTTCCCTGAAGCTTTTCTTAACTTCTCCTTTAATTCTATTTAATTCTTCAAGTAACTTCGTAGTATCACCTTTCATCGGTTGTGCATTTTTTTATATTTGATTAAGGGAATTTTTTTGTGACACTTTGCAAAAACAACATTTTTATTTCTATTTTTATTTCTGAATGATTCTAGATATTTATAATATGCCTCTGCACAAAAAAGGACATTTCGAAAAAAAAAAATAAAAAATTAGTGAATGATTTCAACTTTTGTATGATTAGTGAATGCAAGTGTCCCACTAATTAATGTGTTTGATTTTCTTCTTTTAATCCTTTGAATAAATTATCTTCACTCTTCTTTTAATTGAAACTTTAAAGATTATTTGTATAACCCCTTCATTTTATTTTCCAGTAAATGTTAATAGAGATTTATTAACCCTTATTGCTTCATCTTTTTAGAGATAAAATAAATATGGTTCACCCCTTTATAACTTTGAAATGGAAACTTAAGGGAAATCGATTTAACTTCTTATAACTCCTTTTAGTAACTCTTTTCAGTTACGCCTTTTAAATATCTCCCTTAATAAACAAAATCATATATATATATATCAATGGGTCACTTAATACACCTTATCACTTTTTCAACTTTGTAATTTATGAAAAGTTATATTTTTCTTTTAATACCTTCTCTTCTTACTTTCCTTTATGAATACCCTTTACATAAGTTAATTGGACACGTTATTACTTTGCTAAAATATCTTTAGACTTGGTTGAATTAATATTACTCCAAAAGACTTAGGTCATTGACTTTTTATTTTGGCTTCAACCCTCACATGTATAGAAAATGTTACCTCTATAAACAAATTGTCTCTGCAATTGTTTTCTATATATATGGTAGGTAATATCATGGACCAATGGTTTAGCAAAACCATGGTCCTACAAACCACCAACAATAAAATCAAAATTTACTCTTCCTTTTTCTTTGGAACTTTTCTTTTAAATTACATGTTCTTGCCTTGTAAATGACAATTAACTTAATTTATTGCCAATTATAGATTCATGTTTGACTTATACTTCTTCACATGCAATTTAAGGAAACCTTTTATTTTCTTTTTTTTAAGAAAATAGGAGTGGATATTATTTGCATATATTTTTTTCCTTTACTTATTTAATAATTTTTAAAATTTTCTTCTTCTTGATATCTGGTACTAACTTCTTCTAATTTTCTTGCAGCAGAAGGATTATTTCTTCAGTGGTAATTTATGATGATTTTGTTTTTAATGGAAAAATACCCTAACATGGTCAAGGACCTCGATAAATTAGAGAAAATCTGGAAAACATATTGTATGGGGAGGGCCAGTGGCTAGGATCAACAATGAAGCTCTGATACCAATGTGACGAACAAGATTCATATTCTAAGAAAACATCCAGTGTAAAAAGGACAAATAACATAAATCCCTGTAGGATAGTCTTTAATAAAATTATAAATAATGAGATAATATTATTACAATGACTCTAATGGTGGTATACATATAGGCATTGAATGACCACAAGGTGAAAAAGTATGTTTCTTTCCCTTTCATTAACTAACCATTAATTATTATTGTTATTATATATATATATATATATATATATATTGTATGTTACAAGCATCTAATATTCCACTCTAGTCCATATTTTATTGGATCCAAGGAAATGTATCTATCTCCATGGTCCCTAGATTTCAATCCAAAGGAAGAAATATTAACATCCTCGATGTGGGTTAGTGTTGATCTACATTTGTTGATCAATGTTAGTACATATATATCTATCCTTAGTATTTTCCCCTTGTCTTTATTTTCTCCTCGTCTGTTCTTTACATGGTTGTTTTTATCTTTCAAATACAAGTTGCAGATCACACTACCATCAAATCACTAGGTCCACAAACCTGCAAGCCTGTGCAACTTTACTTAGTTGATTCTTCTTATCTTGTAATCCAAATACTTAGTCACTTTTTTTGTTGTGAGATACCAACCCATTCATATCCCAAAAATCCCCATATCTTGTGTCCCTCAGTCACACAACACTTAGAATGACCCTTTTATCTCTTCATCCTCCAAATTGCACCATTTACCTTTTTTCATACTTGGTCGTTTCTTTGAATGTGAATGAGGGAAACCCATATTTTCCATTTACCTTTTTCCCCTCACACTCATGTCCCATAACCTACAATCCTGCATTCTACGAAATGACCCATTCACATTTGTGACCCACTTAACGTCCTCTTCTCAATCTTAGTTTATTTTCTCATTGTAGATGTGGAAGTCACCCCCTTTCACTTTTTCATTTCCCATGTCTTGTGTCCTGCATCCTGCAATCCTGAATTCACCTTATTGCAATATCCATTATCCTTTTCTCACTCTCCATTCCATGACATCACAATACGATTCCTTGATCAAATTATTTCCCCCCACCACGTCATCCACTACTTGTGTGAACGTAATAACATTATTAAAGTGGCAAAGATTTTGTAAATATTTTTAATAAATTCTAAATCCTACCGTGCAAGCCAAAAACTTTGAAATAAGAGCTATGGTGGTTAATACTCAAGGAAATACATGGTAAATTTAATAAAGGTTTAATATTCCATGCTATAAAATGTTTATATCGATATTAGCACCACCTATTGGTAAGAATTGAAAGCGGTGTAAACCATGTCGAGTAGGAAAAAAGAGTTGTATTATGGAGATACACTAAATACTCTTGGACGTGAAGACCACATATTTAGGGGTCACAATATTACAAGTGGTACAAGTCTCTCCTTCCCGTTGAGAAGTAAACAAACCAATTTTGGAGCTTAGGCATAGCACTGGTTGGTTGTGTGCCCGAGGTGACAGATTTCAAAGAGTTTGTTCTTTGGTGCGCAAAAAAACTTGATACAGAAAGAAGAATAATTCAAGTTAATGGGAAGAAACCTATCTCCTTGGCTCCTTCATCTTTCAAAAGAATGCTACGACTCTCAAAACCCACCTTATAGTTCAACAATGAGGAATCTAGTGAATTTCTTAAGGAACATAGAGGAGGAAAAGAGCTCCTTGAAAAATATTTGGCCAACCAAAGAGTTGATACAAATGCCTCTAATATTGAGGTAAGTTCCTTAAAATACCACTACAAGGAGTTTTCTTGGATTTTTCCCATATAATTGGATTAGAATCCACAACCTCTATGCCAAAAAATATTTTTTATACTCTCCATTTTGTTTTGCATGAAGACGTCCTAATTGATTAGGGCCACCTTATTTCAAATAATTTTTTGTTGAATTATTAAGAGGGGGGTGAATCGATAATAGAGTTTTTTAACCCTTTTAACCACAATATGTAAGTTTTATTTATCTTTATGATCAATATAACATTATCATCCAATAAGTACAGAGTAAATAAACCATAAACAATGAACAATCATACACATGCACAATACACCGGTATTTTAAGTGGAAAGCCAATGCCGGAGAAAACCACATAACTTTTTTTCTTATATGTCTTTAAGAATTACATTCATTGGAAGAACCAACTTCCTTTGTTCTCTGGCTGCAACTGGAAGGAGGCTCTGACCCCCTATATTTTCATGCTACAATCTAAGGTAAGATCCAACTCCCCAATTCTATGGCTACAACCAGAAGGAGGCTACAACCCTCTATGTTCTTCAACTACAACAGGAAGGTGGCTACAACCACCTATCATTGCCCCGTTCTTTTCCCTTGAAATATAAGTGTCAAATGTAGAAACTAAAAATGTCACTGTCACAACCTGTTTTGTCAAATATTTCACTAAGAAACCTGTCACTATATACTCATCAATCAATATGTTATGAACATAAATACACATATAAAATAGATATTAATAACATAATAATTAATTAATAAATAATAATTATTAATAATGAAGGGCAATGCCTAAAAGGACATGACTATTGGTTAAGGGCACCCCTACGTGGGTATATAAATGAGCCCTCATTCTCATTTGTAATCATCTCATATATTCATATATTATTTACAGTCCTACATGGATTACTTTGTTATATTCCAAGTATTTTGGATAATTCTTGTGTGAGGTAACTTTGTTCATCTCATTTGGTATAAGAGAAAGTTTGATCTCCGCCCTTGGCTCCTAGACCTTTGGTCAACTTTCGTTGCTCATGGCAACATATCTATTGGCTTTTGGCCACAAGTATAGTTTTTTTAGAGTTTCTCTAATTTGGGGCATTGACCACACTAGATTTTGGCCATAATATATATATATATATATATTGTTTATTAGAGCGTACATTTTCCACTGCATGCGTGACCCACCATGTTCTGTGGCCAACATGTTTTTACCGCAACCTCCACAAGTGAATAAACCCACCCCTTCCCACACTCCCTCACTCTGTTAACTCATTCCATTTTCCCACCCAAACTCTTTCTGTCACAATTTTCCACACTCTCGACCACACTCCGTCATCCCACACTCCCGACCACACTTCCCTGTCTCTTTCCCTACTCCTGTCATAGTTACCGACCCCCCTGATTGCTCACACTCCCTTACAACCCCCCCACAGACCTTGTATTCCAATCTCCGCAGACCCCCCACTTCCGCGGACTCCCACTCCGACACACCACAACCCACACCCCCCTCCTCCCACCCACCCCTCCCCCAATCCCCATGACTGCACAGAACCCTTGCAAACCTTGTCTCCCATTCCTGCATACCATTCCCACGGACTCCCACCCTGACACACCACCCCCACACCCCCTGACCAATACTTTGACTACCGTAGTCGCACCCCGCCACGACCCCCAGACCCGACACAACTGCAGAACCTCACGTCGTCAGACCACACTCTATAGACCCTGTCGGCCACTACCAACAGATCCCTTCTAGGCAACAAATTGAATAATTAATACAAGCATTTATCACTCAATCTAATCTCCCCCCCCAAAAAAAATAAATTAAAATTAAAATAAGATTTTCAACACTATCACTGTCCAATTACATTCATTTGTTGACAAATCATAACCCTCTTTTGAATAAATAAGTGACTATGGTTTTTGAAAATAACACAATAAGTTGTTCCCCGATACTAATTCTGGCAAAGAGATCCAGGACAAAAGTTGATGAAATAAGTCACGAGTCTACACACTATCACTAGAATCGGGGTGTTAAACAAGCCACATTTTGGTAGTAAACCCGTCGCCATCCATACGTTGTGACTCCTCTGGGCAATGAACGAACTATAGAAAGCCTCTATTGATTAAAGTATCAAAGCCACGACGGTTGGAAATACCACTAACAAGAAAGAGATATTAAAATTGAGACTAACGCATATTCTCCATAACAGAATTCAACCAAATTTGAAAAGCCCAGTTATAAAAGGGTTAACCCGATTTTTTATGGTCGTACATGAAATAACTAAAGAATAAGCATTGGAGAATGCCTTTTTGGTGTACTTACTACGTGGAGTCTTAAAAAGACAAAAATAATAATAAAGTATTATATATTACTGGAACTTAAAGGCCATTCAAAATATATAAAGGAGAGAAATTCTTAAAAGTGAAGCAAGAAGTATAAAAGGTAAAAGGCAATTCGAAGAAAAAAATAGATACAAAGGAAAAAGCATATGGTGGTAGTATATTAACTCTTTTATTTCCATTCCTAAGTTCAACTTTATGAAAAGATTATTAAAAGAGTTATATTGGAAAGTTGGAAGGTAAGCTTCATTTGTTTATTTAAATTGTAGAATTAGAGATATCCACAAAAAGACAAAAAAAGGGTATTAAATGATATTTAAAAGTACAAGGATAAAGTGATATTTCAAAAAGTTAAAGTGAATAGAAAGAAAAGAAAGAAAGGGTTACTAAGTGAACAAAAAGTTCCTTTGAAAGTACATAAAAGGAGTATCGTATCAAGGCATATCGAAGAAAGATATCTATCAAGTCAAAGAGTATCAAGGAATATTAGAGAAAGATATCTATCAAGTCAAGGAGCTTAAGTCCTATAATTATTAAAAGGATATTTTTAAGATTAAGTGATAAAAATAAAAATAAAAAATAATCAAGTTCAATTCAATTTATAAAAAGAACAATTCCAAAATGGAAGGAGGAAGATTCCCTCATACTTATAAAAAATATGTGGATCCCTTATTAAAAGTTAATGGGATTATTCAAGGAAAGAATATCAACATCATTATTTACTTGACTGCTAGGAAAAATCATGTTAACGTTGAACTGACAAAGCAATTAATGTTTTTAGAGACAAATATAATTGAAAATGACACGTTTCTTTCCGATGAGAAATATGACAATAAGAACCTACAACTATCTATTGGAGATTACAAATTCATAGCTCAATTCAATGATGTATCAATTTATCAAGACAATGTTGATATAATTCTAAGGTCAATTTTGGTAGATACATTGGGTACTTTTATTTTTAACACAAGGAGAAAGTTTTTGACAATTTTCTTATAAGAAGAAGAAAATAACATTACAGGACGTTACATTGAAGTCAATTTCAGAAGCTCCATTATCAAAAGACATGAAGGACATATCAGAAGTGATCCTTCAATCTATTCATATATTATTTACAATCCTACATGGATTACTTTGTTATATTCCAAGTATTTTGGATAATTCTTGTGTGAGCGAACTTTGTCCGTCTCACAATATAATCTGATCACATATACCTCAAGCACTATACCACACGTCTATACCTCAAACCATGTGTTAGAACCACAAATATGTCTCATCAATGAAGTGTCATTCAAAAACTCCGAACCATAAGCTAAATGAAGAAATCCCTTACATCAACCAAATATCAAACACTAAATGAAATGTAGCCTCAAATCAAATCAGTATTCAGTAGCACACCTGAACCAAGATACCTCACAAGTGCTCCAACATTCACAAGATATACCATAGAAAAATACTCAAATCATGTGCTTGAATAATAACTATGTCTCATGAACAAAGTACCATACATAAGCCATGAACCATAAGTCAAATGAAAAAAACCATCACAACAAACCCTAAATAATATTCAGCCTCAAACTGTACCAATAACGTCAGAAACAAAAGAACAAAATCTTCATCAACCCTTACCTAAGTCTCACAATACCTTTTTTTTGGATTATCCACAAACCTTAACTTTAAAATAGATTAACTTAGTACCTATAGTGAGTGAAGGTATGAAAATAGTACATGATGTTATTCCATGTTTTCTCTACAATTCCTCCAGGTTTCACTACCTAGAACCTCCCATAAAAGGAGTTATAGAAAAATGACAGGCCTTGATGAATGTTGGCTTATTCTAGAGAGCCCACTTGTAGAGCATGCCACACGTGGAATATTTTTTGTATGGATCTAAAAATGTTACACAACATACCAAAGATATTTATCTATCCAATATATTTTGTCTCACTAAATGTGGATATTTTATGAAGACATTATTACATTTTTACCCGAAACAATTGTTTTAGACTAGTTTCAAGACTAGCCACAAACCCTATCTTCCATAGAGTGTAACTACCAAAATACAACGACCCACAAGTTGAATTTTTTATCACAGTTACTTGGATATGGCGTCTCAACAACCTCCATATTTAGCTATCTAAATCAATCTAGAAATTTTTTTATTGTGAAAATGGTGAGATGACCTGTAAATAACATACCTTAGAAAGCATCATAATTTTTTTTTATCCTCCCTTGAATTTTTGGCCTTCTTTACTTCACCTTCCCTCTGAAATTCACCTTAGATATCCTTTGGTTACCTCAGTCACTTGTAGATATTCAATATTCTCCATAGGTGCTAATGGGAGACCCTTTCTCTCTTATTTATACTCTCCAAGTATCTTCTTCTAGAAGTATCCACTTAACTACTTTGTCCACTTAGCCACTTTGTCCACTTTATTATTTAATTAATTTCTCTTTGCAATGACATTGACTAGGAATATTCTTGAAGAATTTCTAGAATAATTGACTTCTTGTTGACCTTCTAGGGGCTTCTAGAATACTCTTGGGGGTCCTCCAACTTCACAAGGCCATATCTCACTAACCATGAGTAACCACATGGCGTTGCACATATCAACAAAAACAACACGACATGTACTATCCATCTAAAATAGTCTCACCTACAAATATCATGATCTTCAAGCCTTTATTTAAAAAAAAAACTTGGATTCCTTAACCATGGTGTTAGGGCTACCGGAAATAACTACTAGACTTGCTTCAAGGGTTGACATCAATGAAAACCAACCAAATTAATAAAAAATATCCCCCTTTGTCATTGATGGCAACACTCTGATGCAACACTGAAGTCATATCACTCATGATCCCCCTATGACCATCACTCCCACTGGAACATGCCTCTATGCTCTCTCTCTCTCTCCAAGAATCTAACTCGATATCCTGCATCTGATGAATCTCTCCCCCTTTGACATCAATGGAAAGGTAACTTCCAATCCGGGGCTGCTCCCCCTAGCTAAATTGTCCTTGGAGTTGCTCCACCTGACTAAACTATTCCTGACACTGCTCCCCCAACCTGGAATGTTCTCTTTATGGTGCTTCCTCATGTAAATCTAATACATATAATATAAGCATTCAAAATAATTCATTTTGGAGTAGAAATTACTCTGAGTCTCTGACGAAGATACTCAAGGGATTCCCTTGGAAGCGGTTTTGTAAATATATCTGCAACCTATTCTTTTGTTCCCACATATTCAAATCTGATTTTATTCTTTGCAACCTATTCCCATAGAAAGTGATACTTGATTGGAATGTGCTTCGTCTTGAAGTGAATCACTGGATTCTTTGAGATACCGATGGCCCTTATATTATCACAATATATTGAAATGGCTCATCATACTCAACCTGTATATTTGTCAGAGTTTGTTTCATCCATAGAACATGTGTACAACATGTTGCTGCTGCAATATACTCTGATTCAACTATAGATAATGATATTGATGATTGTTTCTTGCTTATCCAAGATACCAAACACTCACCCAAGTAGAACATTGCTCCACTAGTGCTTCATCAATCATCAATGAAACCTACCCAATCTGCATCTATGCAGGAAATAAGTGATATATCCTTTCCTTTTGGATACCATAATCCAAACTCCTCGATACCCTTGAGATATATAAATATCCTCTTTACTGCTAGAACATGTGATTCCTTTGGTGCTGCTTGAAATCGTGCCACCTTTCCAACTGCCTGCATTACATCTGGTCTGGATGTTGTCACATAAAGTAAGATGCCAATCATTGACCTGTACTTCCTTTGATCTGTATACTTTGAATCATCATCTTTACTCAACCTGCAACTGGTTTACATAGGAGTATTGATTGGTTTGCAATGTTCCATTCCAAACCTCTTTATCATTTCTATGATATACTTAGTTTGAGAAATAAAAATTCCTTGGTTTCTTTAACATATATGAAGACCCAAAAAGAAGGATAGTTCTCCAATTAGTGACATTTCAAATTCATTCTGCATATCTTTTGCAAATTTCTGGCTTAACCTGTCATCATCACTTCCAAAAATAATATCATCAACATAAACTTAAATTAATAAAATACTATCTTGAGTTACCTTGATGTAGAGGTTGTTGTCTGCATTTCCTTTTTTGAACTCTTTCTATTGTAGATATATGTCTAGTCTAGAATACCATGCACTCGAGGCTTGTTTTATACCATACAAGGCCTTCTTCAACCCGCACACATAATATTCATTTTTTGACAACTGAAATCCTTCTAGTTTCTCAATGTAGACTTCTTCTTCTAGTTCCCCATTCAGAAAGGATAATTTCACTTCCATTTGATACACTTCAATATTATTGGAACATGCATAAGCTAGGATCAATATGATCACTTCCATTATGGAAACTAGAGAAAACATCTCTTCAAATTTGATACCTTCAACCTGTGCATATCCTTTACATACCAATATAGCTTTGTTCCTGGTAACCTTTCCATCTTTGTTCAATTTATTTCTGAAGACCCACTTTGTGCCAATCACATTCGTGTACCTTGGTCTTGGAGCCAATTCCCAAGTGTCATTCTTCTCTATCTCATCCCAACTCTTCACCCATGGCATTTATCCATAATTCATCTTTGTCGGATTCTTCAAAACTATTTGGTTCAATCGAGGATAAGAGTGCTAGGTGTAGTTGTTCTGGTGAACAAATTATTCTTCTAGTCTCAACTCCTGCATCTTTGTTCCCGATAATCTGATCCGAGGGATGATTCTTCTGTATTCATTTTCTAGGTGACTTTGGAGGTACTTTTTGTACTTGCTCTTCTAATTCTATATGATATTCTTATCTTCTCCTTCTGCTGCTTCTTCATCCTTTTCTTCTTTTTCGTAAACCTGTTCAACCGACTCTTTTTATTCTTCCTTTAATTTTCGTCTTATTCTCTCATCAACCATTACATTGATTCTTCCCACAACTTTATCGAGCCCTAGATTGTAACACTTGTATGCTTTCCTTTTACTCGAGTAACCAACAAGTATGCCTTTGTCTACACGAGAATCAAACTTTCCCATTTTTCCATCTTCTCTTTTGATGTAGCATTTGCTTCCAAAAAGTCTGAAGTTCTTCACATTTGATAGTCTTCCTTTCCATAGCTCATACAGATTTTTTTCAATGTTGTTTCTGAGCATTTCTCTATTTTGAATTTGAAATTTTGTATGCACTGCATGTGTCCAAAAAACATATGTCAACTTAGAATCCATTAACATTGTTCGATCCATTTCCTCTATTATCTTGTTATTTCTTTCGATAACTCCATTCTGTTGAGGTGTCCTAGCAATGAAGAATTGCCTTTTTATTCCATGCTTGTTGCAGAAATCCATAAATTCCTTTGAAGTAAACTCTCCTCCATTGTATGATCTCAAACATTTGATTTTTGAATCAATTTATTTTTCAACCATTTCCTTGTATACCTTGAAATTTTCAAATGATTATGATTTCTTCCTGAGAAAACAAACTTTATTCATTCTTGTATAATCATCAACCAATAACATAAAGTATTTCTCACCTTTTATTCCCTTTGTTCTAGTTCATCCAACTAGATCAATATGCACAGTTTCCAGTGGTCTTCTGTTGGAGTATTCCTTTGATTTGAACCTAGTATTTGTTTTCTTTTGTTGTTGACAATGCTTGCATAATGTGTTTGTTTTCTTCGTGATCTAGGGCATTTGTCTGAACGATTCCTTTTTTCTGAATTTGATGAGGTTATCGAATTTTATGTGACCCATTGTTCTGTGTCATAGCCAAAATTCATCTTCCTTTCCTAGAAAACACTTTTTGTTTCCAATTTCACTTAATACATATATGTTGCTTGAAGTTATTACAGTTGTTGAAACCAATTTTCCTGAACATGTTTTTATTATATCGCACTTCTATGAATCGAATTGAAAATTGTGACCTCGGTCACACATTTGACTTTCACTTAGAATATTATGTTTCATATCTTCCACTAGTAGAACATTGTTTTCCTTGGTATTATTGTTTCCAATTCTGACTATACCCTTTCCAATGATTCTAGATGAGTCATCATTTCCAAAGGATACTGATCTATATATTTCCTTTTTCAATGTTAGAAACATGTCTTCATCATCTGTCATGTTCTTTGAGTAACCACTTTAAACATACCAACCATTTTGCTTGTGTTTATCTTGTAGAGCGAGTGTGCATTCTTCATTTTTATATCGATTTTTCTTTCCTATCCATATTCTTTGTTGAGGTTCCTGTCTGTGATTGTTTTTATTTTATTTTGACTCTCTAGGAGGGAATGTCATTCTACAATGTTTGGCCATGTGTCCAAATTTTTTTCACTTGTAGCATTCCACTTCAGTGCTCAATGATTCAAACATGTTGTAGCTTCTTCTATGTATTTCACTAGGCCTTCTTGGATAACCATTTTGTGCATGACTTTTAAAGTTGTTTCTGTTCCTGCTATTATCTCTGCAATTTATAGCTTTATGTACAAAAGTATTACATGAATAACATAAACCAAAAAGGATAGTTTGATACCTCGGAGTTGAATATCTTTTGAAATGAGTTACTCTTCTGAATCCTTTTTCTTCTTGAGGACTTCCTATTTCTGACTATCGTTGATTCTAAAATCTGAATATTCTAGGTGGAGGAGTGTCCCTGTGATCTTCCTTGTAAAACTTCTTGTCTTCTCTGACTGTCTCTGCATGGCTTCTTGGTTGTGTTTCTTGATCTGTAGTTTTGGAGCTTGAACCTCTTTCTTTCTAATTGTATCCTATCCTGAACTTGTCGTGATGTGGCCTCTTACTGTTGATAATGTTATCTAAAACCTTTGATCTATTCTGCATGTTTTTTTTGTTGAAGGTCTTTTCTCAATGTGATAATCTCTGCTTCCAAATTTCCAATGATCCTGTCCTTTTCTTCCAACTATTATTTAAGTGTTTCTTCGATTATTTTTTCTTCTTCAACTTGAATTTTTAAATTAGAGATGTTGGCACAGGGGTAGACCCGAGGTTCAATCCTACAACAATGCACCAACAAAACCCTAACTGTCGGCCCTTTCAAAAACACCTGTGAAGCAGATGAAGTCTCACCTGAGGTAGAGGCAGGGGTGGTTGCAGGACTCCAGTGTCTGCAACCTTAGCTGGGACACAGATTTGTGATTGTAACACTTTAACAGAGCACTTAGCAGTTATAGTTCATCAATATTCAACCTTAGTTTACAACGCAGCTAAGCCATGATTACAGAGAAACACAATATTCATCTAGATCTAGTATATTCAAGCACTAATCACATCAACATAGATCACATCTAGCATTCATTCACATCATTCAGCACTAAGATACCATATTGGATCCTTCTAAGAATATATTAGAGCACTAAGCATTTAACCATATAAAAAAGAGGACAACCATAAATCACAAAGAAAATAGAACACAAGATATACGTGGTTCACCCCCACCCTAGGGATACATCCACCAATGCTTCGTCTTCTTCATTATCTTCTCTTAATCTTCGTACATGCACAAAGCCTCAAGATAAACTTCGCACATGATAAGATATATGTGCACTCTTCACTAGATCCTCCTTCCCCAAGCTAGGTTACAACACAAAGCCTACATACAGTCTCTTATAGTCACTTTCACTTAGCCTTGCAAGTCTCATGCAGTATGCACAAATCACTTACAACTATTACTTTCACTTAGCACAACTTACAATTGATTGACCAATTGACTGACTGATTGATTCCTTCTTACATCTCCTAGTATTCTATTTATACATTACAAAATCGGGCCTAAACATGGGTAAACCCATGGGCTGACATTCCCATACCCGTTACATAATCCCAAAACCCAAAAATCCCTAAAATGGGACCTATATCCTGCGATCTCTTCTTCATATTTTGCTTCACCTTCGACAGCTTGTCAAAGTCCCAAAAATAGGTCAAACATGACCAAGGATCCTCAAAACTGGGTCAAGGGCCAACAAGCCCCCAACACTCACCCGTGACTCGTCCCGAGTCACTCTGGTCTGGGTAGTTATGCTTCAAAATCCTCGACCTTGGCTCAAGCTTCTTTAACCTATTACTGTTCCATGACCTCCTTCCCAGTGAACTCTTGGATAACAAGTTCGTTGACAGGTCCCTCTAAGCGTTGTTCAACTGTAGTGATGACTTTCTCCAGTTCTGCTCCTCGACCTTCAATCTCTGAGAATAGTTGGCAAGACTCATCCTATATAGGTTGGAGCCTCTAAGTCACTTCCATGAATTTTCTCTGAATGGTGTGGACCTGTTGTTGGGAAGTGCGCTATTCTTGGGATCACTTAATTCTATCAACTGCTGACAGGGGCTTCAACTGCGTCTGTACTATTTCTTCTTGCTGCTTCGCTTCTTGGAGCTGTGACTCCAATTCCTTTAATTATTAATTCTCAATGAGTTTATCATAAGTTCAAGCACCGTGATCACTTATTTTTTTACATTCCATGGAAAGGACCTTTATTCTCTCAACTGCGCTTTGAGCAATTGATTATTTTTTATCCCTCACATACTGCGGAGTGTCGAGCCCTGTTCGTAGCTCTAAGTCTGTTATTCTTTGTTGTAGCTGCTAGATAGCTTCCATGAGATTCTCTACTTGATTCTAGAATTGGTCTTCTTTATCCATATGGATATCGGTGGCCACCCACCTTTTCCAACTAGCTCAAAACAGTTTTCTGACAATTTTGGCAATTTACTATTTTTAGCAGTTTTAACTTTTGGGGCCATTTTGAGGTCCTAAATGAAGGTTTTTTGGGATCGAGATCCTCAGTGATAGTTGAAGGCATGATTGATCCCCCAAAATGAATCTCCTCAATGATACCTTTCGAATGGGCTATCACACGCCTAAAATGGAGATCGTATGCAAACGTTACGACCCCACGAAGTTGATGTACTAACTTACCCAAATGGGGCCCACATGACTTTTGGCGCTTCATCTCCTAGGGTTAGGTTTTTTGATGTCTAGGTTTTTTGGCATTATTGATTATTGTAAAAACACATTCAGAGCCTCATTAGAACTGTCTTCTTGTGAATGCACACTGTCATCACATCTCTTCTCAGAGATAAGCCTCCACCATTCCAGCAAGCTTGTTTCTGCTGAATTTTACAGT
This sequence comes from Picea sitchensis, assembly GCA_010110895.2. NCBI lineage: Eukaryota > Viridiplantae > Streptophyta > Pinopsida > Pinales > Pinaceae > Picea > Picea sitchensis. The sequence goes on from SNQJ01S0003005.1 coordinate 192,057, forward strand.
TTCATCTTATTTTGTTATTGAATAGAAAACCAGTTTTACTGTATCTCTATTATTTTGTCTTAAGCACATGTTAATAATCTGTATTCATTTCTTTCTTCTCATAAAATCTGGATGAATGGTATCAGTGCGGTCTACTTCTTGTCGTCTTAATGCATGTCCCCAACGAGGTCGGAGTACAAAGAGTTGGGTCTCGAGCTTGTTTCTCTTGAGGACATAATCTCTTGCACGCCCAAGCAACCTCCCATGGCAGGAGAAACGAAATATGACATGACAAGAGATCCTTTCAAACTGTTGATTGAGGAATCCATCATGCAATAGAGGAACGAGATGATGGATAGTTTCATGCAAATCCCTAGGTGACTACCAAAAGGCAATGCATCTTCTTCGAACGGAGGCGCTGCCCCCTTCAAGGTACAAATAAACTTTGATATTCCTATATTTGAAGGTCAGATAGACGCAGATGTTGTAGAAAAGTGGTTGAATCTACTAAAAGGGTATTTTTCTGTCCATAACTTTTCTAATAGAGAAAAGATTACTTTTGCGCTCATCAAAGCCGTTCCCCATGTCAAAGATTGGTGGGAAACTTTCTGTGAGAAAAAGGAAACAAAGGAAACCTCATTATTTTCAGTCACGACCACCTGGGAATCCTTCAGGGATGCTATTAAGGAAAAATACTACCTTGTCGGAAGTTATGACGACCTATATACCAAATGGACCACATTGCGGCAAGAAAGAGACCAAGCAGTGCCAGATTTCACAAATATCTTCCATACCTTGCACACCAAGTTGGGTATCAAAGATTCAGAGCGACATATGGTGCTCAAGTATCACGGTGCTCTGCATAGATACATCCATACCGAAATTGAATTTCTGGACATCTCATCCTTGGGCGCGACCTACTGATATGCCGTCAAAATCGAGTAGAAGCTCAAAAAAAATATGCGGCAATTTGGGCTTGGGAAACCCTCACAACAAAATCCAGGAAAGGGTAGCCCCAACCCACCGAACAAAGGAAAGAGCAAATATGGATAGTATTAGGACAACCAGTCCAAGACACAAGCAAAGAAGGACACTGGAAATACAAAGAAAGATACCGGGAAGTGGTTCAACTTCCATAAGAGCCCTTGGCATAACACTGCTGACTTCCACTCAAAGCAGTCACTGGTGGATGAAGTGAAAGCCTCTGAATCATATGCGGAACCTAGTTCCACTATTGCTACTACCAAGCTCTAGCATGGTGAACCATACGATCCAGAAGAAGGAGAGCGCCTCTTCCATTCACAGATGTCGGTAAAAGAAACCCCGCTACACTTCATCGTTGATAGCGGTAGCCAGAAGAACCTCATCTCAGCAGAGGTCATCAAGAGGCTGGCCCTGCCAACAATGCCGCACCCACAACCCTACACCATTGGATGACTTTTCCAAGGAAGTGATCTCCATGTCAGCCAACAGTGCCGACTGTCGTACGGAATGAATCCCTTCAAAGACGAGGTATTGTGTGATGTTTCTCCTCTCGAAGTTTGTGATGTTATTTTGGGCCAACCTTATTTATGGAAACATCATGCTATATATTAGTCTATGCCTTGTAGTGTTATTATTACTTTGAACAATAAATTGTACAGGATACCCGAGGCAGTCCCACCTAGTGCTATTTTCTTGATCTTTGCTAAGCAATGAAGGAAGGTCATCTCTTAGACAGGGAAGTTTGTCTTCTTCGTGATTCTCTCTCAGAATAAGAGAAAGATCAAAGCCACATATAGGGTCTCTGCGGTCAACCTCTCCACATAACAGAAGCAAGTAGATAAGGTCGTGGAAGAATACTCGGATATCTTCTCCTCACCTACAGGGGTACCTCTGCACTAGTAGGTCAAGCACCCCATCGATCTGACCCCCAACGCACCACTGCCCAATGGGCCAGTCTATCGTCCTTATTTGTTAGAGAATGAGGAGATCAAGCGACAGATCCAAGAACTTCTCCACAAGGGGCACATCCATCCCAGTTCATCACCTTGCGGAATCCCAATCGTGGTGGTCCAGAAGAAAGATGGAACCTGGCGACTCTGTATTGATTACCGGGATTTGAATAAAATCACAGTCAGAAATCGGTACCCGATTACCCGAATCGATGACCTCCTTGATCAACTCATGGGGGACAAATACTTCAATAAGATTGATCTGAAGTCTGGCTACCACCAGGTCCTGATAGAACAAACAGATGTATGGAAGACTCCCTTCAAGTCAAAGGAAGCCCTTTTTTAATGGTTGGTCATGCCCTTTGGTTTGACAAATGCTCCAACCACTTTCATGAGGATGATGGATGATATCCTGTGACCATTCACCAATACTTTTGTAGTGGTGTATCTGGATGACATTCTAATTTACAGCAAGACTTGGGCCGAACACTTGCAGCATATTCAAAAGGTTTTGCACACCCTATGGTAGCACAAGCTATACGCCAACTTGGAAAAATTATCCTTCGGCATGGACAGGGTCCATTACCTGGGCTACATCATTGATCAACATGGAATACATGTGGATCTAGCCAAGATCCAAGTCATCTATGACTGGCCAGCCCCAGCAACACTCACTGAGCTTCAGAGCTTCTTGGGCCTTGCCAATTTCTACCGCAGGTTCATGTTGGGTTTCTCCCATATTGCATGGGCCCTCAGCGAAATAAACAGGGGTGGTGGTAAGGCAAAATTTGCGTGGGGCCGGTCCCAACAATAAGAATTCGATGATTTGAAGCAACGCTTGTGATCAACCCTAGTACTTTCACTACCAAACCTGCATCATCCCTTTGAGATCGAGACAAATGCTTCAGACTATGTTGTGGGCACTGTTCTCACTCAGCACAACCACCCCGTGGCCTATCATAGTGAGACACTGTCAGATACTGTTCGTAAGTACCCTACTTACGACAAAGAAATCTACTCCATTGTGCAAGCATGCCACCAGTGGAGAAATTACATTCTTGGAAAGGAGACAGTCATCCATAATGATCATAAGCCACTACAGTTCATGCAGACACGGGGAAAATTGTAGAATGACAGCCATCAAAAGTGGTCCACATACTCACAGCAATTCCACCTCAACATCAAGTATAAAATAGGAAGCACCAATCGTGTCACTAATTGCCTCAGCACACCACCAATCATGACACTCACCACGGTGCTAGACTCTTGTGACCATGAGATAGTTGGATGGCACCAACTCTATGAGACAGACCCTGACTTCGCCACCACCTACCAAATGTTGGGTGCAAACACAGTTGTCGATAATTTCCATCTTCAGGATGGGTTTTTGTGTCGTCTGGGCCATATTTGTGTTCCATCAGGTGAGCGAGTGAAGATGATCTGGGAAGCCCACTACAGTCAGGTGGCAGGACACTTCGGCATCGAAAAGACAGTGGCGATGCTACAAAAACATTTCTACTGGCCAAAACTTCGACAGGAGGTCAACAAGTATATCAGGTCCTGCACTGCCTGCGCTATTGCCAAACTGACCACTAAGAAACAGGGCCTGTACACCCCTCTTCCTACTCCTAATCGGCCATGAGAATCCATCTCAATGGACTACATGTCGGGACTCCCATCCACCAAGCAGGGAAATGAATGTGTTTTTGTGGTTGTTGATCGCTTTTCTAAGATGGCAATTTTGGTTGCCTGCAAGAAGAGCATCACAACAGAGGCCACTACCAAGCTCTTCTTTGAACGAGTCTGGGTACATTTTGGAATCCCACAAACCATTGTCTCAGATCAGGATAGTCGATTTCTCATCACATTCTGGTCAAGCCTCTAGTCACTGCTGGACACCAAGCTCACCAAATCCACGACCTTCCACCCCCAGACAGATGGCCAAATTGAGGTTGTAAATCGAATGATTGTGCATATCCTTCACATGTATAATTCAAATCACCCTCGCACATGGGATGAGCGCCTTCCCTATGTCCAACATAGCTACAAACGAGCCCTATATAGCTCAACCAACCACAACCCCTTTCAAGTGGGGTTGGGATTCCAACCATTGGGTCCCATAGATGTTGCACTTCCCCTTGTAGTCACCTCGACCGACTCATCTCTTGCTCCAACTGAAGCTGACAAAGATGCCTAGTTCATTGAGAAAATATAGCACATCCGCCAACAAGTTCAGGATATCATACAAAAGTCCAATGACAAGTACAAACAACGCCATGATCAACATCGAGTGCTGCATAAGTTTTAGGTGGGCAACAAATTTTGGTTGCACTTGCAGAAAGAATGCCTTATAGGACCCCATCGAAATATTTTCCCACTTTTTTATGGTATGTACACTATAACCAAGGCCATGGGGGATAATTCTTTTGAGCTCAACATTCCTCCTTTTCTTGGCCTGCACCCAGTGTTCAACGTGGATCTCCTTCGCCCCGATTTCCCACCATTATTGGACACCTCAGAAGTAGTAGAACAACTAAAACCAAAAGATCTCAACCTCGACTTCATACAACATGCATCCAATGACCAGATTGTGGATAGACAAATCAAGGGCACTTGATAGTAAATGATCCAACTTTATTGAGTCGTCAAAGAAGGGAATCTCCTGCACCAAGGCAAGTGGCTCACTCGAGGCCAAATTCAGTAGAAATTTCCTGATCTGATGGGGGACCTCAATGCAATGGAAACCGTTTCTTACTAAGGAGGGAGGATTGATCCGGATGGATATCAGTGGCCACCCACCTTTTCCAACTGGCTCAAAATAGTTTTCTGACAATTTTGGCAATTTACTATTTTTAGTAGTTTTAACTTTTAGGGCCATTTTGAGGGCCTAAATGAAGGTTTTTCGGGATCAAGATCCTCAAAGATAGCTAAAGGCATGATTGATCCCCCAAAATGAATCTTCTCGATGATACCTTTCTAATGGGATATCACACGCCTAAAACGTATATCGTTGCAAAAGTTACGACCCCGGGAAGTTGATGTACTAACTTACCCAAACGGGGCCCACATGACTTTTGGCGCTTCATCTCCTAGGGTTAGGTTTTTGGATGTATACGGATTTTGGAATTATTTATTATTGTAAAAATTCCTTCTGAGCCTCTTTGGAACCTTCTTCTTGCAAATGCGTGTTTCCGTCACATCTCTTCTCAATGATAATCCACCACCATTCCAGCACGCTTGTTTCCGCTGCATTTTACAATTTCATCTTATTTCGTTATTGAATAGAAAAACAATTTTACTGTATCTATGTTATTTTGTGTTAAGAACCTATTAATAATCTATATTCATTTCATTCTTCTCATAAAATATGAATCAATTCTGCCTTTGGCTTTAAGCCTTTCACAAAGCGAAGTTCTCTATTGACTGCTTCTTTCACTTCAATTTGCTTTGTGAGCAACTGCTATTTTTCTTGTTGAATCTGTGCTTTCTCTTCTTCAAACTTTGTTTGGAGAGAAACCTTCTCCTTCTCCACAACTTGGAGTTGTTCTACGAGTACTTATTGCACTTTCTTCAAGGTCTGGGTGGCTTGTTCTGTTTCTTCCTATGCACGACGAAGGCGAGCTTCGGTCGCATCAACTAGTCTGCGGAGTTGGGATGATTCATCTCCCAACTCTAGTTCTTCCGATGGAAGGGGCGCAGTGGACACTGCGTGACTAGACTGAAGGGCCTATTGTACCCCTCAGAGTTCAACCTCGATTCTGTCATACATCTCCTCCTTCTTGGATTCATGTTTCTACAAGATTTCCTGCGAGGCATCATTTACAACTGCGATGATGAAGTCAAAGTCATCAGCAATGAGAATAGTCTACATCTTAGTCAAGGTGGCTCTGGATTTCTTCCGAGAAGAGGGTTTTGGGTTAGAAACTTTCCTCTTCTTCAAGGGATCAGCCTCATCCCTAGGCGGTGTTACTTCGCCTTTCTTCTTCTCATCTTCTTTTCCATTTATTTCTTCTACTTTGTCATCACCCCCTCGGCCAGGTGATACTAAAGTAGTATTTTTTTATGCACTACTTAAGTCTTGGACTTCTTCGGTCTTCTTCCTTTTGCTAGTTTCGGGTGTGTCATGTTCTTTGTGAGTGGCCTCTGAGCTGTCAAGTTTGGGGTCAGACATATCTACAGGATTAGCAGGGATAAGGAGGTATGCTGACCAGTCCTTAATTATCTCCTCGAGGTCCTCTTCTATGAGCTTGTAGTACGACTGAAGCTCCTCCTTATTCTCGTCTGCTCGCACAGTGATATATATCAAGTGTCGATATGCGCGGAACTTCGTGAGGGGTAAGAACTGTTGTAGGGTGTTTGGCATCATGTGAGGTTCAAATTCGATATCCCTCTTAAGTTGGCGATAATATGTGTGAAAGACTACGTTCGACTGCCACTGTTTTCCCATATCTCTCAAGTACCAGAGCATGGTGAACTTCGCAGCAAGTGGTTCGAACGACTCAATGTCTGGGAAGGTCATACCTTCCAACATTTACCAAGAGGTAAATGTGATGAGGATTAGGATCCAACTAAAGTGGAACTCATAGCCTTGATCTTGTGCTTTGCAGTAGTCTAATTCCAGCTGGTTGACTAGGTACTTCGCCCAGTTCATCTATAGGCCTTCCATGCATTTTTCGGCGAGGTCAACAACAAAGCCTCTGACCTGTGTAGGTCAGTTCTTTCTCATGAGATTTCCTGCGGTCAGCTGGCAAGCCAAGCGTACTACATCATTTTGTATGCAAGCTACATTGTAGCCTTGCATTCCATTTTCTACATCATTGTAAGTGTCTTTGATTCACTGTGCCAATGCACAATCTATATCTTTTCCTGGATAGAAGTCCTGTGGGTCAGGTCCCTGCATGCTCAATCTTATGATCCTATGGATCAGCGTCGGATTGACTGTGGTACATTGTTCTATCCATAGGTATCCACCATGGTAACATGAGAGTAGGAGCTTAACACAAGTGTTAACTTCCTGGTGCTGTCCGAAATGTGGGATTTTCATTACATTCAAAAGGGTGGAATGCACGAGGTTCATCGTCCATGGCTAGGGGATTATTTTCAAGTTCTTCCCCTTCATCCTGGTCAAGTATATATAAGGGGTGAGCATACTATGGTTCTTGCGGTCCCCTGGGTTGAAGTCGTTGAACTTCAATGTTACGATCTTATCCGGTTGTGTTCTAACTGCATGTATCCCCTTCAGGAGGTACGCAATAACCAGGGTGTAATCAAAATCTCTCAAAACACTATCATGACTCACCACACCAGCCAAAGGTGGGATGTAGTCGGGTAAGATGGTTGGGAATAGCTTCATATTTGATAGGTCATCTCTGTGCTTGGTTCTCCTTTTTGTGACGACTTGGGATGGCCCTGATTCGTGAGTGGTTAAGGGAGAGGCTTGCACTCCTCTCATTGATGACGCTTGTACACCTGCAGACATTACCCTTTTAGACATTACTCTTTCAGTCATGAGGTTGATGAGTACCTCCTTCACAGACTCTTTGACTGTGCTAAGTTCTTCGAACATACACACTCGTGGTTGAATATCTTGGGTTTGAAGAGTAACTACTCAATGAAATGGGATGGATGGTGATAGCTCGATGATCACTGTGCGGAATCAAATAATCCATGGGCTCAGATAATCATGGTTGGTAAAAGTGTTCTCAATGCAAGGCTTGATGGAATAAGTAGATAACTAGGTAACGAATCCGTCCAATGGGCGAGAAGCCTTCATTAATTTAGTTATGTTCGTTACGTCACGGTCCTAATAGTCTGAAGGTGATATTTTTAACCATAAATGTGGTTCTAACCATTCAGGGTGTCGGTCTAATGGTTATACTGTTCCCAATGGCTATATTGCTTCGCCATGGTGAAGTGCCACGTGGTTCTGTTCTGCTATCCCGACAAAGTTCCAGTTTTGAAAAGTTTCCTTCTGTGAAGTTCCCTCTTAAATCTTTTGTAACTTTTCGATATTTTCTCTCTTCTTACTTAGTTTTCTAGCCTTCTTTCCAGTGAGATTAGTCTCGGTATTCCTCTTTCCATTCTGATTCTTATCTCCTCTTGGAATAGTAACTTCGTGCTGTTGAGATTCTTTCTTAGGATTCAAGGGAAATAATTATTCTCTATCTGGGCTAGGTACTTCAGTATTCTATGAGTCTTCTTGTGTTCTTCCAACTTCTACATCCATAGTTCTAACTAGCTTCGATCTATTCTCCTGTTCTTCAATCAAGTATACGATCCTCCTAGTCATGAAATCTTTCAACTCTTGCTTCTTCTGCTCTAAGACTTCTTCTTCTTTCCTTATGGCTTGATCCCTTTGAATCCAAGGTTTTCCTAGTAATATAGAAAATGGGGCGTTGTTCTCAATAAATTTAACAACCTCAAACTCTTCCTCTGTCGAAGTTCCATGAGAACTCATAGATATCTGGGTGAGCTGTCCACGTAGGTTTATCATCTTTCCTCCAAATAATCCTATTCCTCCCAATGAAGGAATCATAGCAGGATTTCCTAAAGTTTCCCAAGTTCTTTCTGTCATAATATTCACCTGTGTTTCTTCATCCAGAACACAGTCAGTGTCGAAGTCTCACATTCTTGATTCTATGCAGTCTTTTTCTTTGAAGATCTCTGATAATTTGATATTTCAGTGGTCGTTGAGGGTTTCTTTTATTTGAAGCAATACAATCTCTGATCTTTTCTGGGGTTCTTCCATGGTCTTAGTTGCTTGACCTTTCTTATGGTCTTCTTGTCTCATATTCATTCTTTCAAGATTAGCAATCATTCTAGGGAAATATAAAACTTCATGGTCCATTGCTTTACAACAAAGAAAACTAGGTCTTTTATCAGGACATTCCTTAGCAAGATGTCCCGGTCTTCTACAACTGTAACACATGATTAATCTTCTCTTTCTCTTAAATGATCCCCAACCTTTCCTGTACTGCGCACTAGGATCATAGTATCTAACCTGCAAAAAATTCTTTCTAGGGTCCTGCATCCATTTGTTAGTCCAAACATTCTCTCTATGCATAGGAATAACATATCTTTCACTATTATTATCAGATCTACTCACATTAAAACTTCTCTCATCTAGCTATTCCCTACTTTTCAAGATAGAACAAAATTTATCAAATATACCTAGATCCATACTTTTGAAACAAAAATTTCCACTTATCTTACCTTTAACAAAGCACAAAGATTTCAGATCTTACCTCTTCTCTTCAGATCAAACTTCTTTTCATAGCATAGAGCTTCAAAAGATAAGTAGGATGGTGCGCACTAGGGAAACAGATCAACGCACAGATATTTCACAGCTTCAGGTCAGATATTCGCACAAAACTCCTTTTTTCTCAGTTCCCAACAATCACAGTTTCAGATCAGATCTTTGCACAAAGCTCCTTTTTCCTTAGCTCCCAACAATCACAGTTTCGGTCCCGACAACGAAACCATTTGTTGGCACAGGGGCAGACTCGAGGTTCAACACTACAACAATGCACCAACAAAACCCTAACTACCGACCCTTTCAGCAACACCTGCAAAGTAGATGAAGTCTCACCCGAGGTAGAGACAGGGGTGGTTGCAGGACTCCAGTGTCTACAACCTTAGCTGGGACACAGATTTTTGATTGTAACACTTTAACAGAGCACTTAGGAGTTATAGTTCATCAATATTCAACATTAGTTTACAATGCAACTAAACCCTAATAATAGAGAAGTGCAATATTCACGAAGATATAGTATATTCAAGCACTAATCACATCAACATAGATCAGATCTAGCATTCATTCACATCATTCAACACTAAGCTACCATATAAGATCCTTCTAAGCATATATTAGAGCACTAAGCATTTAACCAAATAAAAAAAAGGACAACCATAAAGTACAAAGAAAACACAACACAAGATATACGTGGTTCACCCCCACCCTGGGGCTATGTCCACCAACTCTTCGTCTTCTCTATTAGCTTCTCTTAATCTTATTACATGCATAGAGCCTCAATATCAACTTTGCAAAAGACATGAGACCTGCGCACTATTCACTAGATCCTCTTTCCCCAATATAGGTTACAGCACAAAGCCTACATACAGTCTCTTACAGTCACTTGCACTCAGCCTTGCAAGTCTCATGTAGTATGCACAAAGCACTTACAACCATTACTTTCACTTAGCACAACTTACAACTGATTGACTGACTGACTAACTGAATCCTTCGTACATCGCCTAATCTTCTATTTATACATTACAAAATCAGGCCTAAACATGGGTAAACCCATGGGCCGACATTCCCATACCTTTTACATAAGCCCAAAACTCAAAAATCTGTTGGATTACTGAGAGGGGGGGTGAATCAGTAATAGAGCAATTTAATCCCTTTTAACCATATAATCCAAGTGTTATATCAATGAAGCATTATCATCCAATAACTATAGAGTAAATAAACAATGAACAAATGAACAATCATACACATACACAGTACACCAGTGTTTTACGTGGAAACCCAAATCGAGAGAAAACCACGGAATGCTTTTTCTTATATGTCTTGAAGAATTA
>SNQJ01S0003005.1:228679-247153 GCA_010110895.2 Picea sitchensis
TGTGTGTGTGTGTGGATAATTTTGGGAGACATAAGGGTTGTTCAAAGTGATTTCTTATGTTTATATTTATGAGGTCACATGATTTATTATTTAAGTAAATCATGGAGCGACAAGGAGGAAATCAAAACTTAAAAATATTTTACGGGTCCCACCTATTAGTTATTATTTGTTTACCCTTTATCTATTATTATGAATATTTAGTATTTTTCCCTGTTAAAATTTTGGTATGCTTGTTTAACTATAGACAATGTCACATAATTGTTACCCAACCATAGGAATTCACATATCCCACCCCCGGGAACACTAAAATTTACTTAGAATAATTCTAGCAAGTATACTCTAGAACCAACAAATAAACCCTAGCCACAATATTGATGTAGCAACAACACAATAACCATACAAATATAGTTTACCTTACACCAAGAGAAGCACAAAAGAGATACCATAAATACTACTACATTATTCCTCTAGACTTGTGCCCTCTCTAGCTGCAACTGTAGATCTCCAAACTTGTGCCCTAGATGCCACTGTAGTTCCTCCTTATTTATACATATCCTTCCAGTGACCTTTTCCCAGAGGGACGACCTATCTTTTCTGGCAAATATAATTTAATTTGACTTTTTCTGGAAGGGTCGAATTCTCTTTCTGGGTTTCTTATTTATTTATTATTATTCTCCTTGGGACAACTTCTCTTCTAGGGTTTCCACACATATATTTAATGGTTCTCTTACTCCTAGAATATTCTAATATAAGTACAAAGGTTACACTTGGAGGTTAATACCTCCTACAGCTACCAAAACATCAACACTCCCTCTTATCTAGGAAGGTATTAACTAATATGTTCTTCACTCAGTGGTCTCAAACTCATCCATCCATCTCACATGGCATGGGAAAGACTCACATAGTCTTGTAGACCAATCTATAAGTAGCATAACCATAGCCATACAGGCTATATTATGATAAAAAAAATCATGTAACAAGTGTCATATCCATATAGGATATCTCATGGTCAAACAGATCATGTAACAAGTATCACCATCATAGTCACACATTATCCATCTAGCTAGAAAACACCTCCAACACTATTGGTTGTCCCTCTATCTAGTAACCTTCGATGATACTAATCAACACTCTAACTGGGAATCATATCCGACACTATTATTCAGCATCTAGTTCATACAGAACTAGTAACTCGCCATCTCACACTGAGTCTAGAATCTATTTCATAAAGAAATAGTAACTTGTCAACTCACACAAAATCTGACATCTAGTTCATAAAGAACTAGTAATCTCTAGTTGGCACACCAGGAAATTGGTCCACAGTGACCAGTCATCTAATCACAAGGATTAGTCGATGTAGTGTGCACACACTACCCATCTATCCCAAGGCTAGGAAACACCTCCAACCACATAGGTTGTACCACCAAATTAAAAAATGGGTAACTAACCATCCTTGAAGGCATGGCATCTATTGAACTTGTGCGAGGTCATGCTGATTGGTTCCATAGTTAGTAACTTTGCGTACCCGAATTTTTCACTGGAGTAGCAATCTGCGTACCAGGATTTATCACTAGGTAGCAATAACTTGGCATACCAAGCTTTATCACTGGAGTAGCCATCTGCATACCAGGATTTATCATTGGGGTAGAAATAACTCGGTGTATCAAGATTTATCATTGGAGTATCCATCTATGTACCATGATTTATCATTGGGGTAGAATTAATTTGATGTACCAGGATTTATCATTGGAGTATCCATATGCGTACCAGGATTTATCACAGGGGTAATAGTGACTCATTGTACTGGGATTTATCACTGGATTAGCCATCTATGTACTAGGATTTATTACTAGGGTAGCATAACTCAACGTACCAGGATTTATCACTGGAGTAGCTATACACATCACACTGATTGGTTCCAAATTCAGTGCTCGATCATGAACCACATGTTGTCCGCTGGAGTCAAATCTGTAATCCATCACTATTACATAACACTTCCCGCTACCTGGGGAGCACAACACTTTCCACTGCGTGGGGAACACTTCCCACTATTTGGGGAATACAACACCTCCCGCTATCTTATCATCTATAGCGACATATTGGAGCTTCGTTGCTCCCTTCTACACCATATCTCTAATATAATGGTACTTTATCTCGATATGCTTGGACTTGTCATGAAACACCAGGTTCTTTTTCAACTTCACACAACTCTGGTTGTCACACAAGATACAAGTCACCTCTAACTTAGATTAAATAATCCTGCAAGCAGCTTCTGAAACCACATTGCTTCGTTGCTAGCTGACAACGCTAATATATACTCTACCTTAGCCATACTGGGCTCCATACTCATCTGCTTCATGTTGAACCATGAGATCATAACTAATCTCAAACTGATGCAACATCTAGATGTACTCTTCCGGTCTGCAACACTACCGGCCCAATCTTAATCAGTAAATCCTTGTAGGCTTATCTCATGATATGAAGCATATATGAGTCCGTAATCAATTGTACCCTTCAAGTACCTCATCACATGTTGTTTTTCAATCAAGTGAACATGTCTCGGCTCAACCATATACTCACTCATTGTGTTCACCACAAAACATATATATGACCTTGTGTTCATTAAGTATATTAATGAACCAATCATATGTCCATACATGGTAGCATCCACTGTCTCTAAATATGTATCAATCAATAACTTTATATTCATCACCATTAGTGTAGGTATGGGCTTACAATCCATCATTCTGAATCTCTTCATAATCTCTACAACATATTTTCCTTGGCACAAGAAAATATCATCTGGTTTCTGCCACACTTCTAGACCCAGGGAATAAAGAATCATACCTAGGTTTATCATCTTGAATTTTGTAACAAGATTCCTCTTACAGTCAACGATGAGCTTCTCGTTCTCTAATAGAAACATGCCATCCACATATAATATTAATATCATTGGTCCACCATCCGCAACCTTGTAGTAAAGGTTGGAGTCTGCTTTACTCTTGGTAAATCCCAAGCTCATCAAGAAACTATTTGATCTAGAATATCATGCCCTGGGTGCCTACTTAGACCCATACAAATATTTCTTCGATTTTCAAACATGAAACTTCTTCTCATGTATCTTGTAGATTCTCTATGTATACTTCTTCTGAATACTGCAGCAAGTGTCTCATCATAATCTTCTCTCTCTTGCTAGGAGAATATTTTGGCCAAAAATCAGGTTTTGTACGACTCTATATTGTTATCTCCAACATGATTGATCTTGTAGATCAACCTGGAAGTCACCACTGACTTCCCTTCTAGTCTTGGAAACAAGGAAAAGTCCATATCCCAATCCTTCTTACTGGCTTCCTCTTCAGTCACTGAAATAAGGGAATTTTCCTAGAAGATCTCATATATCCTTGAATCCTCTGAAGCTTCAATATAGCCTCCTCAACTCATGGCACATGTCTGTCAGTCCTGGAAGATTTCTCTCTCTCTCATATGAATCTGAGGAGGAATACTTTCTGAATGAAAGTCTCTAAGCCACTAATGCTCACTAATATCAAGCTCACTCTAAGTCTTCATTCTCCCTTTGAATATTGACTCCCTCTGAGTCTATATAATCTTTTAATCCATATGCTCCCTCTTTGTGTGATGATTTCTTCTTAAGTCTCCTATGAGTGGTCCTGGGGAGGCCGATCCTCCCTCTGAAATATAGATCCTTCTAAGATGGTACTTGGTGGGACTGACTGCCTCACCACTGGTGAAGCAATCTTCTCCTCATAATATGGCTCATCAATGATATATATCTTTTCATCCTACAAAGTGTCACGAGACCACGCTGGTATCTTCTTGGTTACTGCAATGATTCTGGGTAGGCCCTTCAGGCTCTACTAACTCTTCTTAATATGAAGATTTTTCAATAGCACTAGATGGATTTGTTTGGTCATATTTGGAGCCTTGTGCTCTTTTCAATCAATCTCCATATGAGATACTCAATATCCCACAAAATTACCATTCTTCACATTCTTCTTGTTCGATATATGGATGTATACGGTGATGTATACAACTTCTTATCTGGATAGTCTGTTCCATGTCTCAAACAAGAGACCATCTAATATTTTTCATTTTGAAACTGTCACTATAGATCCCCTCATATTTATCACTTGTGACCTACCCAGAACAATACCAACAACAAGGGAAAACAATAGACAATAATAATACTCTTATAATAATAATAAAAATAATAGCGACAACAATCGTCATAGTAGCTCCTTCTCAGAGCTATCACTTGTGACCTTCCTGGAACAAGAGCCAAAACAAAAATGAAATAATAATAAATAGGAACAACATGCTTCTAGTGATGTGATCAATCATTCCTCCATGGTAACCTGCCTGGAACAAGAAAATAAGAACAAAAATATCTTCATGGTAACCTCCATGGAATTTATAAGATAACCTGCCCAAGACAAGAGAAACAAGAGCAAAAGTATTTCCAATATAATAGCATTTTCATAATAACATATATATATTAACAAGAATAAAATACAATTTCATGGAAATCAACATATCATTACCAAGGTGACATGCCTGTAAGAAAAACAAGAAGTATTTCCTAGAGGAGATGTTAGTTCATCTTGCAAACAAGTACAATAATCAATAGTACTCACATGCTACCAGGTATTCATTGTATCTAGTAGTAATTGAACCTCTCAAGGATTGGTGTCAAAACTATAATGTAGCAATTATCAAAATTGATATGTGCAAATTGGATACCTATAAATTTAATCAATCAAACGTGGAACCTGGAGTCTTATATTCAAGAATGAGTGTTGTTTCTTTCCTTCCTATTCTTCTTCAATATGATAATTATTCTCTCCAAACTATCCCCTATGCTAAGACAATATGATTTCTTGACATAAATCTGAGTTAGGGAATATAATGCAGGTAAACTTGAAAATCTCAACCTTAATCAATCTATTATCTTGACTGGAGTCAGCTTATAACTTTAGCTTTGACCAAGTGTTAGTATGATAATCATAACTTAAATAGATCAAAATACAACTAGATGTTTATAAGATTAAAATAATTCCATAACAGTTAGGGTCGTATCAAAGTAATCAAACTAGGAGTGCAATGTTCCTCTAAATGCGTTGGATTCAAGATCCCTCTGGATCTACGATTGTTGTTTGGAAAAAATATCCCTTCTCCTACAAATACTCTTAAGATAATGATACAGTTTAAACATATACAAGTACATACCTCTGGCAACAGCAAAAAACAGCAACAGGCAGTGGCACCATCCGGTAGTATCAGTAAGCAATGACAAACCCAAAAATTTCAAGGTGCTCCAACTTGAAATGTGGATATTGTTGGAGATGTGCTAGGGTAAGGCTCACTAGGATAACCAAAAATTAGTCCCAATACTTCACAAAAAATTTCACTGCAACTGGTGCTTCAACTTTCACTCCAACTGGCATGAAGGAACTGGCACAAACGAACTAGCATGAAGGAACTAGCATAAAGGAAGTGGCACTGCAGACCTAGGGTTTTATGAGGAAACCCTAATTTCTCAACTTCATAAATTTTTAGATCTGATCTGGGGAAAAGATGTGCCCTACTTAGGCAACTTTCTTAGTGGGTTTAGTAAGTGATCAACGATATTGACAATGGGGGAAAACGAGGATCTTCCTTCCATCAATTAGACTATTATGAAGGAAACCAACTATGATACCATGTTAAAATGTTTCTATGGTTGTTTCACTATAGACAATGTCACATCATTGTCACCCAACCATAGGCATTCACAAATTCCACCCCCGAGCACACTAACCTTTACTTGGAATAATTTCGGCAAGTCTACTCCAGAACCAACAGATAAACCATACCCACAATACTGTTGCAACAACAACACAACAACCATACAAATATAGTGTACCTTACACCAAGAGAATAACAAGAGAGATACCAGAAATACTACTACAATACTCCTACATACTTGCACCCTCTCTAGCTGCAATTGCAGCTCGCCAAAATTGCACCCTAGATGCCAGTGTATTTCCTCCTTAGACTTGTGCACTGACTAAGTGAGTGAGTGTACAAATGAGCTAAGGTGTCACCTTATATACACTTATTCTTCCAATGAACGTTTCCCACAAGTCTGACCTGTCGTTTTTGGAAAATATAATTTACTTTGACTTTTTCTGGTAGGGCTCACTTCTCTTTCTGGTTTCTTATTTCTTTATTATTATTCTCCTTGGGAAAAATTATCTTCTAGGGTTTCCACACATCTGTTTAATGTTTCTCTTACTTCCAGAATATTCTAATCTAAGTACAAAGTTTACACTTGGAGGTTAATACCTCCTGCAGCTACCAAAACATTGACATTCCCCAATTAATATTAAGTCATTTATGACTTAACTAAAGGTAGCTTGAAACTACCACAACTTCTTTTGAGAAGATAAAAATTTGATTAGAAGAAGAGACAAAGAGAGAGAGAACAAGGAAATAAATTTATGATAAAGGTATTCTATTAATCTTGTGAGATTGATTACTTTCATTCATCCTGAGTTATCATAGAGTCTTAACATTTTTGTTAATAGTAGGGTATTATTGAAGATAAAAGGATTCAAGGATTGAGATACATAATTCATCAACTTTTTCTAGAAAGGTTGATCATTTGATCTTGGTAGCTTGTGTATTATGATTTTTTTATGAATTAGTTTTCATTATTGATAGAGAGTATTTTGTAGAGTCAGTAAATGATACTTTTGTGGCTAAGTTGATCCATATTTCTAGTCTCAATCTTCTCTTGTTGTCAGCGTCTTTTTGTATGGTTCCCATCAAAGATCTCTAAATATGATCTTGGTCCTTACCCTCACAGGGGTTTGAAAAGAAGGTTATGATTGTAACTTGGAATGAAATCAATAAAATTACCTTGTTGATTTTGATCTCACATGTGCATTCTCAGATATTACTTTCAGATTTGTATTTCATTTGTTCTTTAATCCTCAAAACAAAGTACATATATATTTTTAATTTCTTCTTTTAAACATTTTAATTATTAAAAAAAGACAACATTGGTTCCTTGTGCTTATTACTTGAGAATCAATTGATAATTTTGTCTAAGGCTATAAACCCCAAGTGATAATCCCAACTATCTTACCCTAGCCAAGTAAGATTCAAAAATATTGGAGTGAGGTTCTTCATACCTTTTCCTCAACATTTATTTGGTGACCATACTGGGGAGAGTTTTTTCCATATATCTCTAGTTGTTGTATCTTTATTTATGTAATTAGTTTCTTTGTTTTCCATTCTTGTTTTGGCTTTAATTGATTGTTTCCATGAATGTACCTATTACTAGACATCCCAATATTGGTGATGGTCTTGACGATCAAAATAATAGTTCCTTGACCTTATTTAATACCATTTTAGAAACTTCTAACAATCATGTTGAATTGAAAAATTCTTGGGAAGTAATTTCTAGAGCTATCAGAGTACGTGAACATTGGGAGGCCTAACAAAGGATTCCAAAAACTCAACCTCCTCATTAGGTCATTTTCACATGTCCTCCAACTCTTGTTCTTCTCAAAGAATAAGAGGTTTATCCCCTGAATTTTATCCTATATCTGAAGGGAGGAGAAAAGATTTCATAAAAATACAAAAAACTAATCTCAGTAAGAACTTATTTGATTCTGCTAGTTCTACTATACCTGTAACCCCATTCACTCTTAAAAATGACATCTTCTTGTAGTGGTAGCGGTACCAGAGGTTCCTCCTCTTCACAACCTTCAACATCATCTGTAATTGGTAGCATTTATAATCATCAAATTCTAGTCCAATCCACATCTAATCCAACTAAATTCATTAAAAAATATATGGCATTTTCAATTTGAGGAGGATGCTACCACCACCATGTGGCATGTATCTTCCCCTCTGAATCTTACACCAATGGCTCACCTCCTTCTGAAGTTTAAGGATTATTTTCGCAAGTTTTCGGGAAATGAAAATATTACTACTAATGAACACTTAGTAGCCTTTTCTAATTCTTTCCATAACATATGGGTGAGTTTATATGATAAATGTATGAACTTATTTGTTAACTCTCTAAAAGGGAAGGTTGTTGCAAATTGTTTTGAATTACTGCCTAAAATCCTTTCCATATGGGAACAATTGGTATAATGGTTTAAATAAATGTATGGGAAACCCAAAATCCCACTTGATCCATTACAATAATAAAATAATATTACCTATAACAATGGTGAAACTATCAAATCATTCAATCTTCGTTTCACCAAGTTCTACAATCAAATTCCTAAATTGATTCACTCCTAGAACCAAGCTACATTCATGCACTATTATAATAATTTACCCTCTTCCGGTCCTCAAATATTAGAAGAAAAGGATATTAAAAATATCATATATAGAATTCAAACTTGTATTGAGTATGAAGAGCATCTAGAAAGAACTAGTCTCCCCAAAGGAGATTATGTAAAACAAATCAATATGTCTACAGTATTGCAACTTATTGAAAATATGAATAACTGGATGATTTCTTATGAGCGAAAGGGAATTTCCATTCATGTAGAGTCTTATTCCCATGCATCCTTCAAGAACCCAAATGATAGTATATTCCAACCAAAGGCTATAATGTCTCATGCTTGGTCCATTTTTTGTGAATAAAATCATGATGAAACGACCTGTGAGGTTAAACGAAACACTAGAGACCGAATATTTGGAAAAAAAACTAGACACAACTATTGTTTTCTTGGATTGGGCTCCACATGATGATGTCATGGTGATAAACACTACACATAAAACTTACACTAATAAGAGTAAAGATGTTTCTTCCCGAATCACTTTTTCTCCCATCTCATCATCCCAAGATACAAACTTCGAGGTTGATAGGTATTGAAACAGTCAAGGAGTGTAAACTCCTTTCACTCCATCCAAATATAAAATTCTCAATTAGTTAGCTAGTATTAAGGTAAATGCCTCTCTCTTGTACATGGTCATCCTCTCGGAACAACAACAACATATGAAAAATTTAATGGAAGGTAAAATTTCCATAGTAGCTAATTTGACTGAAATTTCTAATGGAGACGAGTCAAATGTAAATAGAATAGGTGTATATAATTTCAGAAACCCTGTAAAAAACCCTCCTTTCTATATTTTTGTGAAAATTATGGATAAAATATCTCATTGTTGCCTACTAGATGGTGGATTTCGTTTGAGAGTTATGTCCAAAATTATTATGGAAGATATAGGCCTCTCTTGTACCAATGAAAACGTGAGGAGTATGATTTCCTATAATAATGAACAACAATATACCATAGGTGATATCAAATATGTAACTCTAGTCCTTTGTTCTCACCCTAAATTTAGAACCACCCTTAATATACAAGTCATTTATATGCCTGTTATTAATTATTCAATCATTTTAGATAGATATTCGTAGGACTTAACCCGTGATTACTCATTGCTAGATGGTTCACATTTATCCATCCTTAAGAATGGAAAGAATATTATTGTCCTAAGGGAAGGAAGGATTTAACCTTACATTGAAAGTGTCCCTCAACCTAATGTAAATTACGTTGAGGAAGACATGGGTGCCTATTCGATCTTTGTTGATGAAGATGAAACATTTCTTGAAACGATTGATTATGATGATGTTATGTGGCATATGCACTTTGACGATGCATGTTCAAATGAAGGTAATGGGGAAGGTATTATATTATACTCTCTTGTAGGAAAAATTCACAATTTTTCCTATCGATTAGAATTTTCTTGTATGAATAATGATGTTGATTTTGAAGCCTTACTGCTACGCATTGAAAACGCTTATAATCTTGGTTGTGGTCATATTACTATTTTTGGTGATTCAGAACTTGTTGTGAATTTAGTTAGGAAAATATATAATACCAACAACAAGTTACTTAAAAGATACACCGGAATTAATCTCAAATCTATTGTCTTTCAACATCACTCATATTAAAAGAAAACTTGATTCTATGGCTGACAAATTAGTTGTTTTTGCAGCTTCACCTATAAGGAAGTTGTTACCTCAGAGACTAGATTGTATGTTTATGTCTCTTTATCGACCTCATCTTCATGATAACATAGAATATTGGAAATTTTTTCCAAATGATGAAGGCATATGTGCCTTATTATAGAATGAACCTGTTAGCACATAAACTTGTTAGGGTATTTTGAGTCTGTTCTTTCTACCTAGGTCTATAATCTCACCTGTTTTTCCTCTTTTTGCAGACCCGATTGTATGTTTTTCCTCTCGGCTTGTAGTTTTTCTTCTGTTTTCCTTCATCTTTTGGATCGACCCATTTTCCTTGTCGTATTGCCTGAGAGATATTATCCCTAAGCCTTCCCGTTTTCCCTAAATTTCACCATTTATCTCTTTGCCCCTGTGGTTGATCCTTTGTTTTCCAATCCCTCAGTTAGTTATCCAAATAGTTGTTCATAGGCCGCAGTTGTGAGCACTGAGTGCAACACTTAGATCAGTCTGATATGGACTCAATCAAGAGAGTGATCAAGATCAGTTTTCAATGGTGGAGATCCATCAGATAGATCAGATCGACGACCATCAGGTGATCGAGATCATGCAGTTGCACTAGGTTTAGCATCAAACAAAGGTTTGAAATTGCGAGGTTGATCTTAGTCATTGGTACCGGAAGGATGTGTGGCGAAGGATCAACATTTCCCTGACTCGCAGGATGGAGTAGTCAAAGGGTCGAGTCACGAGGACTCGAGAAACACAAAGTCATGAAATAATATGGGTCGTTCATTTTAGAGGGATGTGTTTCATCCGATCCAAGGGATCATGATTTCGTGACTCAGAGTTTTGAGCACGGAGCACATCATGAGTTCGTGAAAAATGAAATTGCGATGCGCCTAAGTGTTGGGCCCACGATCACAACCCAGGGTTGTATGGAATGCGAGGCCAAATGAAAATCAAGCGCCTTTTGAAGTAGCGGGTCACTGAAATTGTTTGAGGAGATGATACTGGCCATCGAATTCAAGGAAAATCCAACCGTTGATCCAAATGGGCCATTTTGTGGGAGCGAACATCGGGATTTTTGAAATCAAGGGGAGTTAAAGATCCCAAAATGCGAAATACCAAGTTTTCATATGGATAAGCGCGAGTTCATGACCTGTGGTCGCATGGGGAAAAGGAAAAGGAGTTGCATAAAGAATCAAAGCACTCGAGTTGGTCACAGAGAAAGATCCACGTGGCCTCGAGGTGCCATAATTGACTCGAAGGAGTTTTGAACTCACCTGGAGCATTCATGGGTGTCAGGATTCATCCTGATCCCAATGAAGGTAGTTAATGAAGTTGGGGAAGGTGGTTTAAACCTCGTTTCACCACATAAATGGAAATCATGGAAAATATGGTTGTGGAGGGCATACTGTCAGCCGAAAGTTCCCTGTCATGGATTTTCTTATGAAGCCCATACCAATATGATCTTGTGTCTGACAAAAGAATGCAAGTGCAGTCTGAAAGATGAAGATGCAGATGACAAGACTTGAATGAAATGAATAGAGTGTGATTCTGAAGGGAGCAAGTTGTTTTGAGTATAAATACTCAGTTTTGATATTTTTTTAGGGTCGATGGTAGAGCAAATCTCCCATATTGTAAATTTTTAATAAAGCCTCTGGATTCTAGTTATGTATCTATATTTGAGACTTCTTGTTTAATCCAAGTCATCATTTCTTACTCCATCTTATTATGCATCTGATACTGAATGCTCATGATGGAAGGATTCACATGGATTATTGTGACTATGTTGTAATGGATGTTTGATTGCAGTGTTGTCATAATGTTTTTAGTTTCTTGAAGCTCTTTCCAAGAAGATCTTGTTTTATGAGTTTGTCCTCCTTAGGATGCTGGAAGACCTCGCATTCATAGCATACCTTTACATTTTCTTCTCAAGTTCTTCCTCCTATTCACCCTTACTACAACTTACTGACTAAAGTTAAATCAAGACCTCACCTATATGTGCATACCAGCCCAGTTGTCTGAGTTAAGACTATACTTTCATGAGATTGCACCATTTGAACCTTTAATAACCAACTTATGAAACAAAACTCTGATGGGTATCGGGCTTGAATTTCCTACAATCTGAAGGGTGACTTCCGGTGCTAACATTTCTGGCACCGTTTCCGGAGAACGAAATTGAAGATTTTCCCTGGGATTGGACGACAAAGCTTACTAGTTCTAAAGGTGCATCAAAACTTAGTACATCAAATATTGAAACTGTACACCTGGAGACTCCACTGTGGTGACTCCATTGATGTAGATCCACTGGCGAATCCATTATTTCAGCTGTGTCTTCTAGAGGTAGACACACAAGGTCTACTCCACAACTGCCTTTAGAAACACCTGAAGCTGACCCAAAAAACAATTGTCAGAAAGGGGAAATCACTTCGAGAAAGTACTTCTATTATTGAACCAGGTATTTCTGATGATTTTTACTGTCCTCCTTTAGAAAATCTGATATCTGTTTCTCATTTTCCTATCATACCGTTTGTTGGAGTTTCCCAAATTTTAAATTTTGGGAGTGCTCCTGTTGAGTTTTCCCTTCCTGGTCCGGGATTAGAGGGAAAAATACTTGTCACTCCTCTCTCCCCTGAAGTTGTACCATGTTTTAGACCTAGGACCGCAGAATATTTTCCCACTTCAGGATATACCACCCCTCCTCCTGTTAGAGTTAATGGTTTTACAGAAAGGGAAACTCTTGTTCCCTCAAGCCCTATAGCCTTTTCTTCAAATCCTATGTTGTTTCCCTTTCCTCCCATAATCTCAGTTCCATTCTTCCCTGCTCGAACCCCTTCCCCTCCTAGTTATCCTCCACCTATTATCCCTATGGAAGGTGCCAATCCCCCTAGAAATAAAATGGATTCCAATGGCCATAGTGGCTGCAAGATATGCCCCTCTATTCCTACCTTGACCCATGAACACTCTCCCTGCTGGAGATTACCTAAAGTATATGCCTAAATTCACAAGAGAAGAAGACATAACTATTGAAGAACACCTTGCTGCCTTCTACAATTATGTAGACAATCTAAACATTGAGAATGAAGATGTCTGGATGAGAGTCTTTGTCCAAAGCCTTGATGGTGAGGTTAGGAAATGGTTTAGGGGATTGAACCCTAGATCTATTGATGGGATTGAAGCCTTAGATGATGTGTTCTTGAGGCAGTGGGGGGATAAAAAAAACTTTATGTATTATATCACTGAGCTTGGGTCCCTGAAGAGAAAAGAGAGAGAATCTATCTCTGAATTCTCCAAAAGATTCAACAAGATGTACAATAAGATCCCTGCAGAGATAAATCCTATAGAATCCTCTGCCAAAATCACTTATGCTAGTGCTTTTGACCCTGATTTTTTCCTCCTTCTCAGGGTAAGAAGAGATACTTCCCTGGATCATATGCAAGATGCATCCCTAGAAGTGGAATCCAATGTATTGGTAGTTGAAAGAATTATAAATAAAGTAGAGAGAGACAGAAGAAGAGGAAGATCTGAGGCCTCAATCTCTGGTTATTCTACATCCTACCCTCAAGTAGATGAATTGACCAAGATGGTGAAATCCATGTCTGTAGAGATGGAGAAGATGAAGTTTGAGGGGAAACAAGGTTATAAGAATGCCCAAAATGTTGATAACAAAGGCAACTTCACGAGGCCAAATAACAATAACCCTCAGATACTTCCAAGAGATCTCCGAAGCATAGATAGGGATGATCATAAAATTCAAACCTGCCTCCAAAATAACCTTGTTGTTGATGAGGAAAGGGAAGAAGAAGAGCTTGACCCTGAAATTAATTGTATTGGAGATACCTCCCCTTTTCCCCATTAACTCAATCTGCATACGAGGAGTCCCTTATAGACAGTCAAATAAATGAGTTGAGTAAGGGGGAGAAGGAAAATAGTGGTCCCAACAAATACAACCTTCATTCTAAGAAGAAATAAGGGAATTCCAATCTGCTTGATCCAGCTCCCAGAGTAGAGAAGCCTGCTAAAGATGCAGTAAACAACAACAAGGAAAAGAAATCTCAGAACCACTCACCAATACCCAAAGACCCTGTCCCATAAGTGAGAGAATTTATGAAGCCCCTTTCCTCTTTTAGTTTTGAGCATTAAATTCAAAATATCAGGATCCCTGTGCCCCTTTCAGAGCTAATTAAGCACGAAGATTTCAAAAAAACCCTCTCCAAGATGTTGCAGTCTGAGCCATCCCTCCATTCCACAGACTCAGTAAATATTCAAGATGAAAAGTTAGCAATCATCTTAGGTCCTATGGTAGAAGATAAATATGATTCATACCCTCCTTTATACACATCGTTGAAAATACATGATAATGTGTTGCATAAATGTCTGATGGACTCAAGGGAATCTCATAATATCATGCCCAAAAATGTCATGGAATAACTCAGATTAGAAATCAAAAAATCCTATCATGATTTATATTCTTTTGATTCGAGAAGAGTACAATTTCCTAGGGTCATCAAAGATCTGGTCGTGACCTTGTTTCAATTTCCCATGAAGATTGTGGTCATGGATATCGTGGTGGCTAATTTTCCTCCCAAGTTTGGCATGCTCTTCTCAATATCATGGATTAAAAGACTTGGAGGAATGCTTCATATGGACCTCATGTATGCTACCATTCTAGTGTTCGAAGGGGAGCACAAAAGACTGTAAAAAGAGGCTCAGTTGGCCTAGATTATCAGTGATGAAGCGGACCCCACCAATCATCCTATCTTTTCCCTTGACACTGATTTGGGATCCATCTTATTGCAGCTCACTGATGCCCCTTAACCTCCTCTTGAGATAAGAAAGAAACCCATTTATTTTCGTGAAATACCTCCCCCAACTACTTATGTGTGGAAGATGTTCTTTGACGGAGCCTCTTCTAGGGAAGGTGTTGGTGCCGGAGTGGTTTTTGTGTCACCTTGTCAAGAAACAATATCCATGTCATACAAGTTAGAGTTTGAAAATACCAATAATGTGGTAGAGTATGAAGCTCTTGTTTTAGGTTTGAGGGTTGCAAAAGATATGGGAATTGATAAGATAGGAATGTTCGGGGATGCAGAGTTGATTGTCCAGCAGATCAGAAATTCTTATTAGGACAAGCATCCTCAGCTTAGAAGCTACAAAAATGAAGTGTGATATTTGGTTGATTTCTTGTTCTTGGATTTGAACATTTCATTTGTTCCCAGAGAGGAAAACACAGTGGTTGATTCTCTGGTTGTTTCAACGAGCCATTTCAGAGTCCCTCTGCCACCTAAACTCAGGTATGACGTAGAAGTGAAATACAAACCCTCCATACCTAAAAATGTCAAGAATTGGAAAGTGTTTGAGGATGATCTTGATATCAAAAGATTCATGGATACTGTTGATGAGTTTTCAACATTACATATTGATCAAGATCTAGATTCTGAAACATATCCTCACCCTGATGCTTTTCTGAACAAAATTGTTGATCATCATATTGTTCAGCTGCCCAACAATCATATCCCAAAGGGACTGGTTGCTTTGGAGAGATTATTTGATAGAAATGATGTGGCAGTAAATTTTAAAGACTCAAGCGAGGATGTTGATGTGGTTGAGTGCGATATTGGCACTAAGGGGAACCCAAAATTCGTCAAGTTGTCGAGCAGCTTGTCAAAGGAGCAAAGCACCGAATATACCGAGTTATTAAAGGAATTCACTGATGTGTTTTCTTGGACCTATGAAGGCCTCAAAACGTATGACACTAGAATTATCGAGCATAAGATCCCACTGAAATAGGAGGTCAAACCATTTAGGCATAAATTAAGACAAATAAATCCCATGTTGTTGCCTATTATGGAAAAGGAGGTAAAGATGTTGTTGGACACCCAAATCATTGTCCCTTTGATATATTCTGAATGGATGGCCAACTTGGTCCTATTAAGGAAGAAAAATGGATAAATCAGACTCTATGTCAATTTCAGGAACCTGAACATAAGCTCCAAGAAGGACTAATACCCTTTTCCAAACATGGAACACATATTGCAGAGGGTGACATGCGCATCTAGAATTTCCATGATTGATGCTTTTCTAGCTACAACCACATCTCTGTCCTACTTGAAGACGGAGAAAAGATAGCCTTCACCACTCCTTGTGGCACATTCATGTATGCCAAAATGCCCTTTGGATTGATCAACACAGGAGAAACCTTTCAGTGATCCATGGACATCGCCTTAATTGTAGAAAGAGATAAATTCATGGTCATTTATCTGGATGACATAATAGTCTTCTCTGAATCTAATAAAGAGAATTTTCAACATCTGAGAAATGTCTTCTCGAAATGAAGACTATTTGGTCTCTCCCTCAATCCCAAGGAGTATTTATTTTCCATGAAAGAGGGAAAATTGTTGGGGCAAATAGTATCAGCTGAGGGAGTTAGGATTGATCCCAACAGGGTAGAAGCAATCCAAACCTTGTCACTCCTGTGGTCCAAGAAAGAGGTCCAATATTTCTTGGGGAAAGTTAATTTTCTGAGAAAGTTTGTTCCTAATTTTGCTGAATTGGTGAAACATATCATAACCATGCTCAAGAAGGGGAACAAAGTAAAATGGACTATTGATTCCAAAGAATCCTTCAACCAAATCAAGAAGGCACTGTTTGAGGCACCTGTGCTAATAAGTCCTGATTATTCCAAGGATTTTCTGATTTTTTCCTTTGCTTCTTTTGATACAGTGGCAGTTGCATTATTGCAGAAAAACGATGCAGGGCTGGAGCAACTTATTTCCTTTTTTAGTAGAGCATTGAGGGATGCAAAGATCCGATATGACATCATGGAGAAGAAGGCCTATGCCTTGGTGAAAGCTCTCAAAGATTTCAGTGTCTATTTTTTTCATTCAAAAATCATTGTGTATGTTCCTTAAGCTTCTGTGAAGGACATTCTCATTCATCTTGACATAGATGAAAGAAGGAGCAAGTGGATTTCCAAAATCCTCGAATTTGGCTTGGAAATAAAACCCACCAAACTAGTTAAAGGTCAAAGTTTATCCAAGTTGTTAGATGAATCTAATTATAAATCTCTGGGGGTTGACTTCATCAACACTTTCTTGGAAAACCAGCAGGCTGAAGCATTTGATAAAAGTCCTCAGGACATCCCTCCATTAGTAGAATGCATTTGGTACAAAGATATTATATTTTTTTTGCAAGAGTTGTGACCTCCATATGGAATGGGAAGGAGAAAGTCAAGAGCTTTAAAGCTCAAAGCAATCAGATATTGCCTTATTGATCGGGTCTTTTATTGAAAATACCCTCTAGGAGTGCTTCTGAAATTTATATATCCATAGGAGGTCCAAAGGATTTTGTTTGATTTTCATAGCAGCCTATGTGGGGGACATCATTTCTGGAAAACCACAACCTACAAAATTCTCAGGGATGGGTACTACTGGCCTACTCTATTCACTGATGTCTGTGCAAAATTCAGGGCTTGTATCAAATGTTAGAAATTCTTTGGAAAGAAGCAACTCAAGTCTCTGCCATTGAATCTTGTACTAGCTCCAGGACCCTTTCAATAGCGGGGTCTGGATTTTATCGGGGATATTCATCCTCCTTCAAGTGGTCAGTACAGGTGGATCCTAATTGCAACAAATTATTTCACCAAGTGGATAGAAGATATCCCCACAAGGAGAACCTCCCACAATGTGATCATTGGTTTTAGGGAGGATATTATAGTAAGGTTTGGTTTCCTGACCAAAATCATTGTTGATAATGCTCCATCCTTCAAGGATGAACCGTTGATCAAGTTTTGTGAGAAATTCGGAATTGAATTGATTCACTCTACCCCCTATTATCTGTAAGGAAATGGATTAGCAGATTCCTCTAACAAAAGCCTGATAAAGATCATCAAAATACTGCTAGAGGACAACAAGAAAGCATGGGATTCAAAGCTTAAATTTTCTCTGTGGGATGGTAGAGTGAAAACAAAGAGGTCCTTGGGCATCTCTCCTTTCCAAATTGTATATGGGACTGAAGCAGTTTTTCCTTCCGATCTCACCCTTCCTGTGGTGAAGTTCTTTCAAGACTGCTAGGAAGAGCCTGATGACATGATCAGAAAGATTCATGAGCTGGTAGAAGTGCAGTAGACTAGAGAACAGGTGATGAGCAAAGCACATGACCGTCAACAGAAAATCAAGCAAGCCTTTGACAGGAAGAACAGTAAGGAGGATTTCCAGCTAGGAGATCTAGTACTCAAATGGGATGCGCCCAAGAAGGACAAGGGAAAGCATGGTATATGTTGGATCATGTTGTCATTGATGCCAATGGTTTGATTGATTGATGTCAAGTGATTGATTGATTTCAAAGGATTGATTGACTGATGATTTATGTAATATAATATGTAGTGTCCTTGATGAGAATGCATAGATAAAGATGGATCAATGAGTTGTCATTGATACATGATGAAGATGGATCGATGTGGTTCCATTGGTATATGATGCATT
>SNQJ01S0003006.1:46591-82323 GCA_010110895.2 Picea sitchensis
GACAACTACATGTAGCACCATAACAAGAAATGGGCCCAACAAACCAACCTCCCATGGACCAATTACCAAACCAACCATGCAATATACCCAAGAACAAATTGTGGAATTAAGGGATAGGAGAGAAGGGGGAATTATCGATTTGACACGGTCCACTACATGCACCATGCACCAATGGCCAAAAATGTCGAACCACCCTTGGTGAAGCTAGAATCAATGTTTGTCTCCCATTGGTAGCTGTGACTCTTTCAAAACCAACCATTCACAATGAAATTGAAAACATGGGGAGGGGACATCATATCCCCCTATTTCCAAGGATCCACGAATTGCAACCCACATTTAATTGGCCTAATCAACACCGTACTCCATATAAGTGTTGAATCTTGCGAAGGATAGCAAGGATCTGCATAGTCAAGCCATAGCTTCCCCCATCCCATCATGGATGAATGTCATGCTGAGTTTTAAATGAAAGAGGTTTCATGATATTAGTGTTAATCCTATGAGGGGGTTTAATGTGGAGGCCTCCCATTTTTCAATCTAACGCCTTCATCCAAATCCACCCCACGATTGGCTTATGAATTTGTCAAAACATTTTGTCCACGCATAACATGGTAATACTCAATTTGCTCAAAACCATCTGATTTTTGAAGAATCTGTTGAACCAAATGACATAGGGTGAACTCCTTGGAAGGTGATTGAGATAGAGACACCTAATAAGAATTGTGGAGTCCCCCACGCTTACCACCCTTATTTCAACTCATTTCTCCCATCTTTCTATAATTTGTAGATGTTTTTTCTTTTAAATTCTCACACTAATATGTTGTTATCTCTCTCTCCAACGTTTTGTGCGACACTCTATATTATGCTGTTCATATAAACATTAAGGGCAAAGTTCCATGGTCAAAGTTCCCATCAATCAAGTGGAACTATAACTTCCAACAAAATTCCTATCAAATTTAGGAAAAAATCTCAATAAAATAGGTTGAGTTTATTTACTAATTAACTTACTCTATTTATTAACTTTCTTATTTGTTCCTGATGAAGATGAGAGGAGAGAGAAAGAGTTTGAAGATTACTCTATACAATTTTTTTTTATAAAAAACAAAGTATGTCTAATCTGTAAACAAGAAGTTTGATTAAATATCAACTTATGCAAGATTTCAATAGAAGAAAAACTAAATCTAAATAATTTTTCATGAATTTCTTTTCTTATCAAAATTTTTATAAATTTTGAAAAATTATTTTAAAAATATATTCTGTCAAAATTCTTACTTCTAGATCTTTTAACTAATTAAGAAAGTGAATGCTTAAAAAATTAAGAAAGTGAATGCTTAAAAAATTGGGACTTGAGATAGACCTATGTAGTCTAATGTTAGTAAAAGTTTCCTACTTGCTATAAAGCCTCATTCTATTTAAATTCAACCTCATTATGTTTATATTTGACTCACTTGAGGATTTAATATAGCAATTTTCCCCTACTTGCTGTAGAGCCTCATTCTATTTAAATTCAACCTCATTATGTTTATATTTGACTCACGTGAGGATTTAATATAACATTTTTTCTTATTTGCTATAGAACTTCATTCTATTTAAATTCAACTTCATTATGTTTATATTTGACTCACTTGAGGATTTAATATAGCAATTAATTCAACCTCATTATGTTTATATTTGACTCACTTGAGGATTTAATATAGCAATTTTTATGTTTATATTTGACTCACTTGAGGATTTAATAAAGCAATTTTTTTTGTTATTGGTTTATTGGAAAGTCATTATGGGATAAATTTTATATAAATATAATTACACTTTATTTTTTTTTATTTTAAATTTTATTTTATCATATTTTATATAATATGTATTCTAAATTTTTTTTATTTTAAATTTTATTTTATCATATTTTATATAATATGTATTCTAAAATTTATAGTAAAATACTATTAATATTTTTTATAATTTACTTTGTAGTTTGATATTTTGCATTTACATTTGTATTTAAAACACATATTTATTTATTATTTTTAATCTTTAAAAATAATTATTAATTTTTTATTTAAAAAATTGACAATTTATAAATATTTATAAACTTAAAATTAACATTTTATATATTTTTTATAAAATTAATTGTTATGAACCTAAAGTTAACATTTTATAAATTTTTATAAATTTCTAGGAAGTTAAAATAGACATTTTAATAATTTGTGTGAACTTAAATTGAAGAGATAAAAATATGAGATCAAAATTCAAGGGTAGATGTCCAATTTTGACATTAATTTGATTGATTAAATAACAAATCTCAACCTCAAGTTTGGAATTTCAAAATATATTTAATTGTCAATTTAAAGGTTTCCACTTGTTTTGTTAAGTAGAAATGAGCATGATTTGTACTAAAATAAAAAGAGGGGGCTGAGGCCGTGCCATCCAACCTTTTAATACAACCAAAATTTGGATAATCCACTAAAAAAACTTTCATGAAATTCAAACTTTGCTACAAATTGTTTTTTATATGCCATATCTTCATAATTATAGAGCTATTGTTTCTTATATGTCCTATCTTTAGAATTATAGAGTTATTGTTAACTATTTAGCTTGTATAAAGTCTTACATACTTGCCTAATAACAAAACACATTTGAAATACATAAGAAAATATTAAAAATTTTCATTACCATGCTGATGATGGGAAATGTTCTTCCTTCTTGCAATGGATGATAGAATAGATGGGTCAACCTTCAACTATTGCTTAGATTGTTGCTCCATCGTGTCTTCTTCTGTAGCTATTGCTTACTTGTGAACAAACAATCCACTACGAGAGAAGGTGAATGCCTCAATTATGCAAACCTAAGGGATTATTCCAACTCTAAGTGCCTTACTTTCTCCTACAACTCCTTAATTAGATCATCTTGTTCGACAAGCTTCTCCTTGTTGCTTTCCTCCCCTACCTCTAGAAGAACTATTTTGTTTTTGCATTTTTCCAACCGTGCTTTCATCAATATTAGTTGTCTTCTTGAAGCCGATAGGTCCTTTTCATAACTCTACTCCCAAGACTTTCTCCATGCCTCCATTTTCCCCATAGCCTGAGCTACTGCCTCTTGAATATCATCACATAGTCATTTGCAACATCTGAGAGAATCACAAAATTTGTCAATAAGACCAACCATTGGACTTATGAAAGGGAGATCAAGCATTGCAAATCTAAAATCTTTCGAGATTGAAACTGGTTGTTGAGAGGCAGGAAGCCAAAAGCACTATGTCATAACAAACCCTCTCCAATTTGTGGTGAAAGTAATGCATGGAAAATGAGCTAGAGGCTCAAGTCACTATGTAAACACGAGAATAAATAGAACCAATAGTTGAGAGACAAGAGACCAAAAGCACCAAGTCCAAGAAAAGGAGCTTGAGGGCCAAGCTCCTTTGCAAACAAGAGAATAAATGAAATTGGTGGTTGAGAGACAACACACTAAAAACACCGAGCACCAAGTTTTGTAACTTGCAACAAAAATAACACATAGAAAAGTAGCTAGAAGACTAGGCTCCTCTACTTGCAGGAGAACGAATGAAACCAAGCCTTATCCTAGAGCTCTTCTCTAAAACCAAGAGAGAAGCATCCAAAATCCATTGAAAGAGGGAGAATAAAGCCACACTTACCTTGAAATCCCATATGACCAAGGACCTTAAAGGTTAACCCACTCAAGAATGAATAAACTACATGAAGGGCCGCCACCATAATCCTATATTGATTTGTGCAATTAGAAAACTACCACATGTCTTTCGCTTTAAGTGAGATCATTTGCATGTAAAGTGGGTAAAACAATTAGGGGATATTAAAAAATTCCTCACCACCCCACCCTTTTTTCAAACATTTTCCATGGGTTTGTTTTTCCATTGCATTGGCTGGATGATTGTGTCCTCTTATAGAATAATAGAAGTGAACTTCAACAAATCTTTCTAATTTTTTTTTTGAGAATGAAGGACCAACACGCAAAAATGGGGATCTTTGGTAAGAGAGGTGAAAACCATGGGATGAATGACGATCATAAAATCTCCAACTACTATCAATTGTTTAATACCTTTATCCTTCATAATCCGAACACCTTTCCATAGTGCTGGCAGAAATGGGGATCTTTGATAAGAAAGTTGAAATTTCCATAGTGCCCACATAAATGGGGATCTTTGATAAGAAAGTTGAAAATCATGTGACGAATAACAATCATAAAATTTCCAATTACTATCAATTATTTAATACCTTTATCCGTCATAATCCGAACACCTTTCCATAGTGCATGTAGAAATGGGGATCTTTGATAAGAGTGTTGAAAATCATGTGACGAATGACACTCATAAAATCTCCAACTACTATCAATTGTTTAATAACTTTATCCTTCATAATTCAAACACCTTTATATAGTGCTTATACCTCTACTTGATTATTTATGGTATAGCCAATTCCCCTAACAAAAGAAAATTTGTCTTATCTTTGATGATCAAAGATCACGATCACCCCACACGTGTACTTCTGAAATTTTCCACTCATTAAGCAAATTTATATGTCATAGGCTAAACGTTCTACGAAATGACGATTTTTCCCTAGGACATTTGTGTTGAAAGGTCAACAAGAAACATGTGTCTATTTACTTTTCCCTTAAATAAATTGGACAATAAATATTAATCTATTATCTCATAATTACTTGAAATAATTAACTGAAATGGAAAATCTCATAATTACTTGAAATAATTAACCAAAATGGCACCGCTTAACCGTGGAAATTCGAAATTCAAAGGTTACCGGTAAGACATGGTGGTGACTTGAAGTTGTAACAGAATTATAAGTGTAGTTAAGTGCTGCTTTAGTTGTACTAGTTGTAACTAAACTTGCACCCAGTGAGAGTTCATTGAACTCACATGCAAATCAAGATTCACCACGGTTAACTACATGCATGTCGATCCAATGGAGACCCAGTCGAGATAACATGTGAAAGGGACAGCTATTATCACAGTTGTGATTTGAAGTGCACTCATGCAATCACACACATGCAATGGATATGTTCATGAGCATAGAACTAGGCAATTCAATTCATTGTGAGAATCTAACTGCGTAGATCGGTGGCAGGAGACAGCCGCCCTGGACACGTAGAATTGGCACATGTATTTGCCAAATTTTTGTATGACAGCGTGAGACTCCATTGTATTGTACTAAGAGCCTCGATTAGAGTTTTGTATGAGATTGTTTCATGATCCATGATATACATAATATATGATAGTGAGGTTTTTAGCTTACGCTTCCTAAAGCTTCCGTGGTTAAGGTGTTCTTGATATTTCACTTTGTGATCGTGGTTTAATTCTCCACAAGAATAATAGTGTAGAAGCGATTTTGGATTTAATAGTGGCATATAATTGTTAGATCGAGAATCACAGAAATGCATTAATTGTATTGAAATTTCTACATGGTATCGAGCCACGGAGGCCAATGGCGAGGTGCTAAAATGTCAGTATTTTCACAGTCCCGCCCTGTGGTGTGAACCCAGCACCGGTACCACGCATTACTCTAGGAGATAAATTCTCGCGACCCTACTCTAAGCCGAGAGGTAATCCCCATCAAGATTCTCGCAGGTCGCCAGCGAGGTGCAAACCTCCTCACCCCCACCGCGGTACGCTACAATGCAAACTTCCTTGTGATTTTCTCAGGCTGTAAACTGGTTGGGTGAGAACTTCCAAGAGTTCGTGCTGTGACACCGGTAGAGAAAACTTCCCTCGAGTTTCTCTTTGGTGGGGTGCGAACCTCCCAGGTAAGAGGGATTGCAGTACTTGAGTTTGTGGTTGGATAACATTCAAATTCGCTAGATTTTCTTGGTGCATCACTTGATTCAAGATCAAAATGACTTCTACCGGCTTGAGGTTGGAGTATGCACTGGGAATCTCTAACTACATTGCTTGGAAGGATGTGATGGAAGTTAGTACTCAAGACAATGGCTTGAAGGATTACATTGACAAAGATGTTCCTAAGCTTCTGGATGACAAACACCGCAAATCTTGATGCATGGCAAAAGAAAGTGGCAGGTGAGGAGGATCCGTTGGAGGGAGTAATGGTGACCACATTGTCTCAAGTCTCCATGGAAAACCACACCACATGCAATGGAAGGTTTTGATGATTCTGCTCCAAAACAATAGCAACCATAGGAAATCGGTGCTCAAAGATAAACTCAAGAAAATCAAGATGGAGAAGGGCGACAACATTCCAAAATATCTCACAAAAATTTTCCAATGTCAGGATGAGTTTGGAAGTGGGAATAATAAATAATGGGCCGATGGTTTGGTGAGCTTGGCTCTCCTGGGACTTCCCAAGAGTTGGCATATGACAAGACTACAATGGAAGGGAAAAAAATTGCCGGATTGGGAACGAATATGGTCATATCTAGTGCAAGAGGAGTTTAGGCGGAATACCATAGATGGATTGTTTTTGGATTTGGTGCATGATGATGAAGAGGATTGTGCTTTGACTTCCAAGGCAAGGAAAGGGAAAGGAAAAAATTCCATTCAAAATCTAAGTCTAAAGTCAAGAAGTCGGATTTGTCCAAAGTGAAGTGTTTCAACGGCTTACCTAACATGGGCATCTCGCTACTGACTGTCCGCGGAAGAGGAAGAATAAGATGGTTGTTGGAGATGCAACCAGTGAGGCTATTGTCTTGCAATTTGAACTTGAATTCACTTTGATCGCATACATGGATTCAAGTGCATCTGATCAAGCAGGGTATTTGGATAGTGGCGCTTCCTACCACATGATCGGAGATAAATAATATTTTATTGACTTGGAGGAGAAAGATCTCGAATGCATATAGAGATGTAATTTTATGGATGATACAAGAGACGGTATTACACCATTACCTTCTGAGGGAGTTAGGTAAACCATTTTAATTGAAAAATGTTATGTATGTTCCAAGTCTGAAAAAAAAACTTGGTCTCAATCGCAATATTGGAGGACAAAGGCTATGATGTTTTTTAGCAGTGGTAAAGCCTATATGTGACATAAAGTAACGGGTCAAGTCAAGAAGATAGGATTCGAGTTAAGAATCTCTAAAAACTGGAGGTAGATGGTTGCGCCATGGTGGCAAGGCATAAATAGTGGTGAGCTGGGATGAGGGTTAATTATGGCACAAGAGATTGGACCATCTTCATCATGGATCCTTGAAGATCATGCAAACAACAATTCACTAGGATCTCCTCGGCGGGGAACACTTGCTTAGTTAGATCGCAAGGTGCACCCCTGGGAAGTATGTAAAGTCCACCTTCTGGCGAAAAGGAGAACCATGCTTTGATGATCCTAGAGATAATTCACATCGCATCGCAGGTGATCCATTCTCGAATATTTCCAACAATAAAACATAGGTATTAAGGTTATTTTTGTTGATGACTCTTCTCGTAAATGATGGATATTCTTTATGCATTAGCTGATCAAACATCTCAAAGTTCCTCGCGGAGTTTAAAGCATTGGTGGAGAAAGAGTCTGGGAAGCAAGGAAGTCTCTAAGGAGAGATAATGGTGGAGAATACATCTCTAACCCAATTCAAAGAATTCTCAGAGTAGAGAAGGGAATCAAGAGAACTCATATGCCCTGCTAAACCCATAAATAAAAATGGGAGTGCTGAGAGAAAGAACAGAACGATCGTGGGTGCAACACGAGCCATGTTGTACGACGGGCCTACCAATGCATTTATGGGCGTATACGCAATACTGCAGCTTATGTGTAGAACCATTGTCCTTATAGAGTACTTGGCATGAGTACACCCAAAGAAGAGATGCACGGTAAGAAACCCATGTTTCTCATTTTGTTCTTGCCTATCCGTTGGCGTGCATGTGACCAAGGATTCTAGGAAGAAGTTGGAACCGGATCACCGGGGTTGGGATATTTGTATAGCTATAGAAACACTCCATAATTATCGTGGGTATTTGGCTTAACAAAAGAAGATGGTTGCTATGCTTAATGAGATATGTACCCGGGATGATGGGAAAGCCATGTGGTTGTCGCGGGAGAGGGAGCTAGACTTGCATGCGTAAGAGGAATCTGCCGGTTCCCAAAGATGAGTCTCCAGATGTGGATCAGCCACATAAGGAAGTTCATGGAGTGGAGGAAACCGACTCAAGTAGAGCCATCCATCGTAAATGGCAGAAAACGCACTACAGAAGCCACAGATTGAGACTAGATGTCGCATTGCATCGTGGAGCCCTACTTCACAAAGCAAGTGCAGACAGCCTCTTGATCGATTTGCTTCCATTACATGGCTCTCTATGAGCAAATGTGACAGATTCCAACCATTCCTTCGTGAAGCGGCAGATCCCAATTTGGGTTGATGCTATGGTAGAGGAGTATGACCCATTGTAAAAATAAAGAAGGGAAATTGTCCCAGGATTGATCGACAAATCAATGGTAGGTTCTGAAAGATGGATCTATAAGGTAAAGCAATTTGTTGATGGGAGTGTGGAGAAATAAGGCCGTGTTTGTGGGCCCAAGGCTTCTAAGCATCGAGGGGATAGATTATGATGAGACCTTGCAATCCCTCGTCGCGAAGGTACCCTCCCTCCCATAAGATCCATCCTCAGACTCAACGCTAGATGGGTCAGCGATTCATCGATGGATGTAAAAACCGCTCATCAACGATCATTCGTGAATAAGTGTACATTGAGCATCTAGAAGGTTTTGATACCTTTCATATGGAGTCGCATGTGTGCAGACTCAAAAGAGCATCAGATGGTCAAAGCAAGCACCCCGCATGGTACAATTTGGATAGACAACTATTTCATCGGATTCGGCTTCACCAAAAGTGAAGCGATGCAAAACCTATACCAAATTTTGGTGGAGGTAAGCTTAATCATTGTTCTTGCGTTGATGATTTAATAATCGACCGGGTGATGAGCAAATGATAATAATCATGCAAGGATGATCCGCAAAGGAGTTCAAGATGAAGGATTTGGTCTTCTTCATTATTTCCTCGATTGGAAATATGGCAAATAGATGGTGAACTTTGTTTCAGCAAGTATGCTGTGGAGATATTGGGTAAGTCACGGATGGTCGCGAACCCATGGATATTCCTCTGTAAAACTAGAGGAAATGAGGATGCTACCGAGAGGTGTTGATGCTACCGGCTCATCGATAGTTAGTGGGTTCGCCAATGTATTTAGTGAACACAAGACCAACATTTGCTATGCGCGGTTAACCAACTAAGTCAAGACGGTTAAGCCTACCAAACTCTTTTGAAGGGCGGGGAAGCATGTCCCCGAAAGATATCCGGCGCGCCATCCGAAAGTATGGATTATGGTATGTATTGCATCTATTGAGGTGAAGTTGCATGGCTTCACCTGGATGTAGATTGTGCGGGCAACCCAACGAACAAAAATAACACATCAGGGGGGATCATTAGTATCATATCTACAACCGCTTCTTTGGTACAGTAGGAAATAGAGATATGTGGAACTCAGTTCAGTGGAAGCGTAATATATGGCAGCGAGTCAAGCCGCATGTGAGGCTATCCTCGACGAAAGATCTTTGGTTGGTTTGTTTGGTTCCCTACGCAGATCCCACAGTTATTTATTGTGATAATCGAGTTGCATTAAACTCTGATTAATCCGGTTTCGGCATGATGATTCAGCATATATATATCCGTAATACCATCTCGCAGGATTTGTGCGCCGGAAGATCATGTTAAGAAAGCCAATATCTTACCTAAGATCGTGATGCGTACATTCTCACGGGCTTCTCCTGGTGAGAAAATTCGAATATCATAGAGAGATGATTGGGGTGAAGGATAATCACTTTCGTGTTGAGAGGGGAAGAAAAGTCAATAAGAAACATGTGTCTAATTTCATTTCTTCCTTAAATAAATTGGACAATAAATATTAATCTATTATCTCATAATTACTTGAAATAATTAACCTAAAATGGCAAATGAGTTAACTATGGGAAATTCGAGATCAAAGGTTGACTAGTGGGACAAGAAATTCGAATTATTTATAACTGAGTGATTTGGAATCGTAACAAAATTATAAGTGTAGTTAAGTGAGTTAATCTTAGTTTGTACTAGTCAGAACTAAAACTTCAGCACTCCAGTGAGATTGCGAATTAATTGATAATTAATTCAAAATCGCTGAACCCACATGAAACTGAAGATTTACCATTGTTAGCTACATGCATGTTAGATCCAATGGAGACCCAATTAAGATAACATGTGAAAGGGACAGTTTGGATATCATTGTGATTTGAGTGAAGTGCACCATGCAATCACACACACAGTGGATATTCTCATGAGCATGTGAAAAACTAGGTAATTCAAATTCATTGTGAGAATTCAAACTGCGTGGATTGTGCAGAGGAGGCAGGAAGTCTGGACATGGAGAATTGGCACATGTATTTGCCGAATTTTTATGACAGTGTGAGACGATTTTTTTTTGTACTGAGAGCTCTTGGATTGAGTTTTGTATGAGATTGTTTCATGATCCATGATATACATAATATATGATAGTGGGGTTTTTAGCTTTACGCTTCCCAGAAACTTCCTCGTTATGTGTTCTTGATATTTCACCTTGTGATCGTGGTTTAATTTTCCAAGAATAATAGTAGAAGCAATTTTGTATTTAACAGTGGCATATAATTGTTAGATCAGGAGAATCGCACGAAATACATTAATTGTATTGAAATTTCTACAATTCGCCCAAAATTCGGTGAGAAATTGTTAGATTTGTAGATTTGAGTGATTAGTTATGTATAATCCGAGTGCCCAAAAGGTTTTTCAGCATGCTGAATCCATTTCTACATTCAGAAATGGATTTTGGACAACAAAAAATAGTGATCCTGCCAAAAAATCCATTTGGTAGAACAACTAGACAACCCCAATTTATATAGACATACTCATTAACTTTAATTCAAGATAATAAAAATATTTTTAATATTTTTTTCCCATTAACAATTTAGTGCAATTGTTGATGTCCATTTTGTACTTATTTTCTCTCTGTTGTATAGGATTTACATAGCATCATAACCATAACAAGAGAACCCTGGATGTTCTTTCACTTGATTTGGGCATGTTTTTATCAATTTTTACTAAAATTCAGTGAAAAATTGTTGAAACTTTAGATTTGAGTGATCGAGTCTCTGTATAATTCGAGTGCCCTGAAGATTTTTCAGGATGCTGAATTCATTTATGCATTCAAAAATGCAATTTAAGCAACAAAAAATGAAAATGAAAATTTCACCAAGATCTATTTTACCGGATTCCAGTGAAAAAATTCAAAAAATCAAATGTTTAGAATTTGTTGTGTCCATGATGGCTACCCGAGCATGCTTGCTATCCCAATCCATGGTTTCTGAAACCCTATTGACCTTGCGGCGATTGAATGTTGTGAATGGATGCAATCTGCTCATGCAGGCGCTGATTATGGAGAGCAGAGCGATGGCGAAGAAATCGAGTTCCACCAGCGTGAATTTCCTTGGCCTTGGCGTATCACTTAGCGTGAAGGGTGCGTCATGGATATGGTAAAAGAGCCTGCAATATTGAGTTGTTTGCACGACGAGTAGTTCTTTCTACAATCTGGAAGTGCTGGGTGCACTTCATGCTGGTTTTTAACGTTGGGTGTCAATTAAAATTGGGTATGAGATTCTGCCCAGAGTGTCAACATGAACATGAAAATTGAATTAATTCTTTCTTATTCACTAGAAAGTAAAAGAAAAAACAACCACCAAATTGATTAAAATAATTCTTTCATATTTACTAGAAAGTAAAAGAGAAAACAACAACCAAATTCATTAAAATGACATTGACATTGGCACATCAAAAGAAAACATTGTGGGGGTGAAGCCACCTAGTGGTGATAGCCTTTATGGTTGCAAGTGCTTCCAGTGCACCATCAATACCAATTCAATGTTCAATTATAGATTGAAAAAGTACGTTATATTTAATGTCACAAATATACATTATGTTTGTAATGGAAAGAATGGCTCAACATTGTTTCGAGGTAAGAGAAATCATTTACTAAAGGTTGCATGTACTTTTTGAAATTCATTTGGGTTTATTTCAAAAACTTGCTCGAGGTAGTGTTGTAAGATGTAGGGAGGCAACATGTTTTCATCCTTAATACAAATTTATTGCAATTTAGACCTCATATGTATTAATTATAAATAAAATTAATAGTCAACCTAAGGATATGATCTCTAATGAATTCTTTACCTTTGTTTCATTCATTTTGATGCTAGAAGTATCTTGTGAAAACCTTCTTATAACTTTAACTTATACTAGATCACTAGAGTTGTTGTTGCATGAGCATTGATATAGTTGACTTGCAATGTTATTGATGATATGATAATTGGTCAGTAAGCTTTGGGTAAGATTCATTAGAATACTTTCTACCGAAGTTCCATTATACTGATAAAACTAACATTTTATCAAATTGTTGACAATGTACCGATCAAAGGAATTAAAACCTTATATAATTTTGTTTTGAGGTAGGGATGATATCTCTCTTAGCTACAATTCACTAACTTGATTTGATGCTACAATTGATATTTGAACTGCAATCTATTTTATAAATATTAAACAATTTTTTTCATAAATACTTTAAAATAACATACAAACTACACGAAGGAGAGCATGCTTGATTAATGAAGACAGAAGGGAGAAATCACACTTGAATTGCTTGTTATTTATTTATTGTAGTTTACCTACTACTCCATGTAGTAAGTGGGAGAATATAATAATGTCCTTGTTCAAATAACCAAAACTATATAATGCACTCTCTTTATATAAACGACATAAGTTAAGGCCATTTATAAATCTTCCTTCAAATTTCATATGATTTTTGCAAGGAAAATATAGGGACAGATGGAAAGATGAAGTTCACTACAAATTTCATATGATCTTTGAAAATAAAATATAGGGATAGGTGGAAGGACAAATTTCATTGCAAATTTCATATGATCTTTGAAAAGGAAATATTGGGACAGATGGAAGGACAAAGTTCATTTGTCATTCTCTTATGAGTATTCAATATTGAAATGATCCAATGAGGCCTTGCACTTTAATACATTTCCCCAAACAACTCACACATATTCTCAAAGCTTATCCTCTATGTACTAAGGTGGATGATGTTCATCAACAAAGGGTGGTGTAGGAGCAATGAAGGCATCATATGAATGGAAATAAAATGTATAAATTGAGAGGCATTCATTATTTCTTGATGCTCGGTAATTTTACACGTTATTAGTATTCATACTATAATTAATCATCAACAAATTTGGTTAAACGATGGAAAATTATATAATGGATTTGCCAATTACTTGCATTTGATATACCAAATTGATGATGAAGGCACTAGCTATGGGTTCTACAGTAAACGACTTTCAATTTTTGATTACTTTCACACCACTAACATCACCTTGCATTAGAATAATGATGCTAGATGTGTGTATATGGCATGGCAAACCGATTTTAAGATCAAAGTTTGGGCATGAAGAATAGTAATTGATTGTCCACACTTGCCTAAAATTTATATTCAAGTAATCCTATTCATTCCATAAAGCTTCATAAATGATAGCCAACAACGTCAAAGCCAATGCTCTCATCTCCATGGTGTTCTTTCCTACAATATCCCCGTGGCGATTTCAATTTAAGAAAAAACACACATAGAGCACGAGACAAGTTATTTCTGCATCTATAAGAAGATTAATAAAAAATGGATTCGAGCGAAAATGAATGGTTGTAAGACTTAGTTCCCACAAGCAATTTCATAATTAATGAGGATTAAAGAAAAAGAAAAAACTATGAAAACAATAAAAATACTTATATTAAATGAAAGAAAAGAAAGGAAAAAAAATAAATGACAAAAAGAAAATGAAATAGGAGAGAAAGTCATGGAATAGGAAACAAATGGACAAGGATGCTTGGCCTTCCCATTACCCCCATCTCTGCTTATATATTTGGCAATTAGATTCACAAAGGGTCATTTGGCATAGAGGAAAGGATGCTGCAGAGAAGCTAACAATGTCAATTGCCGAATGGGCAAGAGGGCCATGAGTTTTCATTATAGCCTAAGATTGTCAAAATAAAGACTAGGCAACAATTTCAAGTTGGGTTTCCCATTTGTGTTTCCAAGTTAAAATCTTAGTGTTGATTGTGAGTTTTATTGTGATGAATGTGTGATGGCATTGTTGCTTTCTGCTATGTTAAAGAATTGTCATGATAAATTTTAGATTATTGTGGTATTATTTATGTTAGAGTCAAACATATCCCATCACATTGCTAATCCCAATAGAAAAATATCCCAGACCATTTATTTAATGGTGTCCACGAGATCAATAGATGCAATAGTACATGGTTTTTGAGCTAGTTTCTATTCTCAAAATTTCTTAAATAATAATCCATTCTTGTTCCAAGAGGTTGTTGGCATCCATAATGACTGTATGCATTCTTTGTGGGTTTTCTTACTGTTTGTGCATGTGATATTGGTTGCTTACAGGGGGATTGAGTGAATGAAATTGTATCATTGCTCTCACATATTCAATTGATCTTTGTATCTCAAGAAAACACAACCTAGTGTGCCATTGGAAATTTTGTGGTATGAATGGACTTGGGTAAAGGGGGAGACAACGTTGAGTGTTGTCTTACTTCCTCAAAAAATCGTGTGGTCTTG
This sequence comes from Picea sitchensis, assembly GCA_010110895.2. Classification (NCBI taxonomy): domain Eukaryota; kingdom Viridiplantae; phylum Streptophyta; class Pinopsida; order Pinales; family Pinaceae; genus Picea; species Picea sitchensis. Next base: position 61,257 of record SNQJ01S0003006.1, read on the forward strand.
AGATTCCTTGGTCAATGCTCTTCCTTCTAGCCTTTAGCCATATGTGGACAAGTAATATGCGTGGAGGCATTCTTCATTGGTAAATAATGTCAATTTGAGTGCTCTCTTCTACTTGGCCATTTACCTCCTTGTCCATTTGTCAATTTGAATACATAGTCCATTTACCTCCTTGCCATTTGGGTGTTGCCTTGTATTACCTGGACAAGAAATTTTTGGTTGATGAGAGGACAACCCATGAGTAGTCAAATGACCCATTCCCATTGCCTTGTCTTCTATTTCAAGATTGCATATCTAAGTCACTTCATGTCTCTCTTTTATAAATAAACAAATGCCTTAATTATTTGTTCTTGAGAAATGTATGGAGGAGACTGATGTTGTGAGTGTGTGGACATATATGCATGTTTCAAATATGGGTAACATTGACATGGAGGAAAACATTTATGTTTCTTATTAATGCTCGATTGAACTTCATGTGAGAGTAGTGTTGGAAATTGTTAAAACAAAAAATAGAGTAAGCTTTAGTACCTCACGTGTATATACGCGCACGCGCGTGTGTGCATGCGTATAATTCAAAAGAAAGCACATATTTATATTCACATTGCCTTTTTGTTGAGTTAAGAGTCCATTAAAGACCATGTTGGCAACCCTCTRGTAAGTGKATTAGTAAATGTGTTTGCACATTGTCCAAGACATGTTCGCATAATGGTGGATATACTTTGTTTTGATGTGTATGCACACTTGAAATCTTAGAGAACATATTTATGTTCAATGGGGATTGGGAACAACATAACACTCTTCTGCTACAACCATTCATGTACATAGATCTTATTGGTAATTGCATTGGCATTACAAAGACCACAACACAACCATCCTTACATCCTTGGTGAACAATAGTAAGAAGAGAACTTTGAAAGATAAGTCTACACTCAAAATTGCATCGAGAATATAGGCCTTGTAATCTATTATGACCAGGGTTTATAAAGAACAAATTATATTTCCTTAGAGGATATGTGTTAGTGAGGTGTGTGGGCTAGAATCCCTGCATTTACAAATCATATTGGTGTCAAAGCATTTGAATCCTTGACCGTGATGCAACTATCAATACTTTGAGGAGAAGTAGACCCATCATGGGTAAAGCAATGAAGAGAGAAAGATTGGAAGACTCAAGGGCCAATAATGTGTCGTTGTATGAGGAGAACTGACAATCGAAGGAGGAGGTACATATGTTTGACTGGAGGATAGCATAGCTAGAAAAATACCTTAAGAACTTCACAAAATTATTCCCATTGATAAAAATTGTTTTGTTGAATGTCAATACTTCCTTACCATTGATATGGCAAATATCGATAAGAGTAGAGTTCAACTTGTGTAATTGGGAGAGAACATAATTCAACTAGATAATTGACAAGGGGAGAGGTTCACTCAAATGATGGATCAGATGCACTGAGAGTTTGAAAAGGAGGAGGAAGCATTGGCAAAGCTACAAGATGTTGCACAAGATACCAAGGAAGTAAGGAAACCATCCATTGCTATTGCAGAAGCCAACACCATGAACAAACTTTTGCACTAATGGAGAGTTTCAAATATGAAGATTACTTAAAGTAGAGAATTAATGAGAAGAATTCTGCAGCATTGAAATAAGTGGAGCCAAAAAATAGAGCCGAAGCCATAGCCAAAACCAAAGCCATGAGATAGAGCTAGAGCCAGAGTTAGAGTTGTAGCTAAGAGCCAGAGTTGAGAGCCATGTTCTAGAGTAGCAGACACAATGCACAATGATCTAGAGATTGGTTTCCTAGAAGATTTTGGAGACTGAAAGCCTTCCAATGGGGAGGTGTGATCCAAAATGGATTTGAACAAAAATGAATGGTTGTAAGACTTGGTACCCACAAGAAGTTTGAAAATTAATGAGGGTTGGAGAAAAAAAAAAGATAACACAAGCATTAAAAAAAATGAAAGAAAAGAAATGAAAAAAATGAGAAAAATAAAATGAAATAGGAGAGAAATAAGAGGAATAGGAAATGAAGGGACAAGGATGCTTGTCTTTCCCATTACCCGTAAATTTTCCTGTATCTTATGGAAATTCGATTAAAAAAGGGTCTCTTTTGGCAGAGAGGAGAGGATGTTGAAGAGAAGTTGACTATGTAAATTGCCAAATGATCAAGAGAGTCATGAGTTTTCATTGTAACATGAAATTGTAAAAATAAAGACTAAGCAACCATTTGAAGCTAGTTTTCGTATTTGGGTTTCCAAGGTAAAACCGTTGTGTTGATTGTGAGTTTTATTATGATGATTGTGTGACAACATTATTGCTTTCTACTATATTAAAGAAGTGTTATGATAACCCTTATATTATTATGGTATTATTTATGTTAGAGTCAAGCATGGCCCATCATATTGCAAATCCCAATAGAAAAATATCCCATGCCATTCATTTAATTGTGTCTATGAGATCAACATATGTAATAGTATGGAAATTGAGCTAGTTTCTATTCTCAAAATTTCACAAATAACAATCCATTCCTATTCTAATAGGTCATTATCATCTAGAATGAACATACTAATTCATTATGGGTTTTCCTATTGTCTGTACATGTGATATTAGTTGCTTATGGGTGGATTGAGTAGCTGAAACTATATCCTTTTTCTCATATATTTAATTGATCTTTGTATCTCAATAAAAAATAACCCAGCATGCCACTGTGCAATTTGTGGTATGAACTAACTTGGGTAAAGGGAGAGACAATGTTGAATGCTATCTTACTTCCTTATAAAATCACGTGGTCCTCAAATTCCTTGGTCAATGATCTTCCTTCTATGTAATGTCACGGTTTTGAAACTTTGGAAATAATGAACTTGATCTTATATATGTTTAAATGCTTTGCATAGATTTTTTTTTTACTATGCCTTATTTGCACCATGTGGTAGACATGCCCATTGGGCCTCCACTTGTGACTTTGTGACATAGCACATGCATTCATAGGATATTAAATAATACCTACGATTTCACCAGATATTGATAAATACCTCCCAAATTCCTTTTTTTGAACCCCCCCTTCCAATACATCTTTCCAAAAAAACCCTATTTTTACTAGATATCCCCTATTTTTACCAAATAATCCTTTTTAATATCACCCAATATCTATAAACCTCCCACTACCCTACACCCCCCCCCAAAAAAAATACCTACAATATATTGACTCTATTTCTTACAGTTTTAAAATCCCCTTTATGAATGAGCGTGATAAGATATTGGTTAACAAGGTGAAGCCCCCATGGACATGCCATGGTGATTTTGAATACTTGTAAACATTGTTATTTTGAAATTAATAAGAGAACCAAGACTGATTGTGCATGAGAACCTAAAGGGGATATGATACCATCAGAGGGGAAAAGTGAGGGGGTCTAAGAGAATTTTTGCATGCTTAGAATCCTATGTCTCTTCTTCTACTGATCTTGCCATTATTGTAACCTTCATTGTTTTATGATATTGAGCCTACCCTATAGTCTAAATTGGAGATAAGAGAAGTGGATGAAACCAACTCTTAGAACTAGGAAATCACCTCCTACATTCTGGGAAATTTGTCCCCCACACAATTAAAAAAGAAGAAGTTGGTTTAGGAGTCTTGTCATCGCTCACTCATGCAAAGAGGGGAAATTCGAATGGGAAGAGAGAGTTGTTTTTGGGAGAAGATAGAAGAGAGGAAAATAGATTTTAGGTTGGAAAAATAAGGCTACCATATTATTGGATTGAGTATCCCATGAAAAGAGGCCATTAGAACCATGAGAAGAGGAGGAAGAGAAAAATCCATAGATAAGATGAAGAAAGAGACGATGTATAACAAAAAAAGGCCAAACTAACTAGAGGGACATCCTTACGATTCCTGAAGAAAGATAATCATACATTTCCCAAGAACCAAGAAAAAATATGTTATAGTGTAGTTTGGAATTTTTTATGCCCACGTCGAAGATCACCAAAAGGGAGAAATTTTGAGGGGTTATTGAGCATAGAAGGAAAAACACTCCTCGTGTTTCGTGGAGCAGATATTATGAGTGCCAAAGCTGTTTTGATTAAAGAACGTAGTAGTTGGTTGCTTGGTCAATATTTCATTCTTTTGGTGATTGAAATAACAACTTGAGAGAATCCTTAGTTTGCCTCCTTCACCCCGGTGGTCTCATATCCTATCTATAGGGTGGTTTCGACATAGGGCTACCTACAGTTGGGTGGAAAATGTCTTTGTCCCAGTCAGTTGTTTGGTATTCAGTCTTCACAAAAGATAAGTATATTCCTCTTCCTCTTTGATTAAGCTCTCAATCATGATAAAATGTATATGTATATTAGCCACGAGAATTTTGTAGATGTTAGGAAGTGAACGACTGTTGTTATAATTGATTAAATTACAACATTTGTATGATAATGCATTGATAAACCTCATGAATTCAAATTGTTTGTAGAAATGAATTAAAAATTTGTTTCGTAGTTTTAGTTCAATGATAACATATAAAGTTGAACGAAGACCAAATTTGGAGTGGAGTTAGCTGGCACATATCCCCACATTCTTACCAAAAAATTAGCTTCATATTTGTCCATATGACCTCTAAAACACAAAATAGTTGTAGATGAAATTATATTATAACTTGGCCATACGATGTATGTTAGAATTAAAATTTGAACAAAAAGTATCTGCACCAATATCCACAATATCACTAAAAATCAACTTCATATTTTCCAGTATAACCCCTAAAAACAAAAAATGGCTATAGATGGAATTCTACTATAACTTGGCCATATGGTGTCTGTTGGCATTCAATTTTTAACAACAAATAACTGACATAAATATTCACATGGTCACCAAATTTAAGATTTAGATTCATATATTTCATTCCCCAAAGGTGAAAATTCAGTCAGGCCAAGAAGGGCTTCTCAAATCCCCCACACCCTAGACAATTTGTGTTTGTTGTATATGGAAAGTTTTGGAATTTGATGTGATTTATTTTAAGGGATTAAATGAGATGGTCATATTCGTTATGGATTGGTGTGAACCATATTTATTCTTAAATTGGTCTTTTGAAAGAAGGAGGAAGCTAGATCCCCCATACCCTGAAACCATATGAACGCTACGCATAGATTATTGTGTAATTGCTATAAATGATTTTGAATATTGTTGTGAGGTATTTATATCTATCGTATGATGTATTGTATCATGTTTTGGCCTCAATATTGTGAGTGTATTTTCTATAAGGCTTTATGCCATTCTATTTAACCATGTATTTATGAATAATGACACAAGAGGCCATTGGATTAAATAATCACTAGGAAAGAAACATGTAGATTAAAGAATCATTTTATTATGTTTGATATGACCTTAATGGTCATGGAATCACAATTCTAATCAAGGGAGAAGTTGTTATATGTAGGAGCTTAAAAACCTTAACCCTAAACCCTAGATCTGTCCTCCTTTGGAGAGAACAAAACCTCCATCTAAGAGATTCCAGAGAATTGATGAGTAGAGATGATTAATAAAGTTTTGAAGTACATTTAGTATGTGAACCCTATACCCATGCTTATTGTAATTTCCTTATACTATCTATGCTTAAGTGTCACCATCTTGAAACGGTATTATGTGGCAACTTGTGAAGTGTTGGTTCTAATTAAATTGAAATCTTCAACTTAGTTTTGTTTTCTAAAGAATTTTTCATATAGACCTTTCATTTAAAAATGTAAAGCTTGACCTTGACTTGGCTCGTGTAATGCCAAACTCTATCATAGTAATTAAGAATGAAGGTACAATACGTTCTACGCTTTATCCATACATTGACAAGTAATATGTGTGGAGGTGTTATTCATTGGTAAATAATGTTAATTTGAGTGCCATCTTTTACCTGGTTGTTTACCTCCTTATCCATTTGTTAATTTGAATACATAGGTGTTATATACCATTTTGTCACTTTTCTCAGTGTCGCATCTCATAAGTAAAAATGACATCCCCTAATCATCATTGAAGTTAAAGAAGATCCACATTGCCATTTGCCTTCATTCCTTGTCTTTTTTCCTCAGTCTTGGCTTCATTTAACCATGGTCGCTCCCATTTCCACTCTAGGGGAGCGACCATCCTCTTGAAATAGTGTTAGGGGAGTGACCAGGTCGCTTTGTCTGCCCTTCTAGAGGAGTGACCATCTTGATAAGGTTAAATCCCATGAATTTAGGGGCATCTTTCAAGAACTTTCTAGATGGTTCTTGTTTTGTTTTCTTGTTCTCATCAAGATATGGTTCAAGTCTCCTTCTATCCTATCTTGGGAGAAAGAATAACCATAAAGATAACTCATCCTTTACCAAGATCCAATATTTCCTCAACTAAGTCCCTGATTTATCTTAAGTGGTTGATCTCCTATGCATTTATATAACCATGACCTTCATCAGTGGAAAAGGGGGGAAGAGGATGAATAATGTACCAAATTTATGATTCCATAGAAAAGAGCCAAACCTTTTCTAGAGAGAAAACTATCTCATCTAAGGGCTGAAGGAGATCTAGAGGTCAACAACATCACACAAAGGTTGTAACTTTCCATATTCTTATCAATATAACTTGGCCTGGTTATCTTATGTTTTCTTGTTCATTCTTTGCTTTTGATTTCTTCATAGTAAGTCATCAAGTATGATTATTTTCATCCAATCCTAGGAGGTGGTAGAAGAAGTCTTGTTTCCTTTTGTGCTTGTAGGCATCAACTTCACCAAGGGAGTTGCTAGTTTGGAGCTTACTTGGATTGGAGAAACGAGGAGGAACGCTGGAATAAGGTGCACTACTTTCTCTATTTTCTACCTAACCCTCCCGCAAAGAAATATAATAGTGATCCTAGAGAATTTCAGTTACCATTTGTTTTCATTCTATCTTTCCCTAGGGAATCATAGCAAGAGAGTGATCACTTTGTCCATAGAGTATTTTCTATACCACAAAAAATGGTGACCATACCGGGGAAGAACATTTTGTTCTTGTTTGGTTCCTAGCCATTAAGTCTTTTGAATTCATTTATCCTTATCTTCTTGGCTCTCTTTTGACCTTTCAACCTTTGAAATTCTGGCATTGTCTGAGTTTTTCAACTTCAGAGACCCCTGAGTCATCACAAAGAGTCCATCATCTTATGGTCGCTTCCTGTTGAACTGGCATGTAGCGTCTTGGACACATGCTGCTAGGACATTTGGTAGCGACCATCACCCTATGGTTGTTGTGTCTAGTACCCTGAGAGAGCATCCACCTGTAGCAGTCTAATTTGGGTCTTGTCTCTCTATTTATTTCTCATATTTTTGGTTGGATCTTCTTGTGATTGTTTGGGATTCTTCATTGAGTCTCAGTGATCAGTTCTGGGAGGTTATGTAAGTTTTATTGTCTGTTTCCTTTTGTGTTTTTGGGTCAATCCTTTTCTATCTCTGTTTTTAGCTTGTATATGCCATTTGGTTTGTTTTCTTTGTTTCTAGATTTGCATGCTTGTGTGAAATTTTCTCAGTGCTTGATTCATGAGGTTCTGGTGTTCTCTGCTTAGATTCTCTTTGATCAATATCTTGAGGTTTTTCTTGGCTCAACCGACTCCTTGTYTGACATTAGTCTCTCAAGTGTCATTGAACTTCATGTTTCARTACTCTTTTAGCCAAGATTGTAAGTATCTTTTGTTTGCTAGCTTGAGTTATTTAATTACTTGCTTGCAATGTTGATAGTGGTTGCTTTCTTTCTCTTTTCCTTTTGTGTGAATAATTGTGAAAAACATAAATCAATTTGTTTTTCATTAAAAAGCAAAAGGTTGGTTTATTTTGTTAAACATATCATCAATCTTACAAGAGAAAGTTAAAGTTTCATTTCATGTTTTTTGTTTTGCAAAGAGTAGTAGTTTTGAAGAATATCTTGAGTGTTTTGTTTCTTTTGGGGTTCTACTTGTTGATTACATTAGTTATGGTTTAGCTTAAATATTGATGTTTTTGTGAAAGGAAACAAAGAGAAACTCCTCTACCTCTCATAGATAGAATTCATCGAATGAAAATTTCTGCATTTCATTCTTTTCATCTCTTTTTGGAGTCGAGTTTCTCACACCACCAGTTTCATCTCCACACCTTGAGTAAATAACAACCCATAAAATCAAGCATTAATAAAAATCACTAGAAATTTTTTCTTTTTGACTGGTAGCAAACCAATATTAGTCTAGGCTAGAGCTTTGGAATAGGTTGTGAGGTTAACCTTCCAAAGCTATAAATCAACAATACAACCTTGAATTAGGGAGTGAAATCCAATTGCTATATCATTGTCTTTCGGATGCCCTTCTAGCACAAGGCTCAAACACGAGGTCTCATTGGGACCAACAGAGTAATTAACCCTACTTTGTTGGTTTTGGTGTAGTGGTTGCACTTATTATAAACAGTGTTGAAAGGCACTTGGGGGTCACTTGGGAGACATCTCTCAAGGGGATTTCAGGCTTAGTTACCCCGCCCTTGTGTGTAAACCGGAATGTCGTCTGTTCCCCCATCATTGTGGTATAGCAAGTGGTACCTTAGAAGCCATAATATTTTAGGGCTCATACATGAGGTGACAAAAAAGGGAAGTTTTTGCTGTACCTAGGATTGATGTTGGCTAGACTCACTCAAACTCCTTGGAGGATTGCCCACTGCCTGGTGAGGTGACTTGCACCAAGGTGTAAGTTCGCTAAGCATGTTGTCAATGTAACTTTCCCACCCACCACAACCCAACCCCTTCATGCGTCAATCCTACAATGTTGGATTTCATCACCAACTAGAGTTTCTTTGTGCGGAGGTTTGCTCCTCAGATTCTTAGTGAATTCTTTTTAGCTAGTGATTTTTTTATTTTTGTCGTAGTTGGCCTTAGGTTTTTAATTTTCACTTTTTCATAGTCACCACGATTGACGACAATGACCTTCACCGATCCTGTAGGATGCGAGGATTACCTCCTACAGATTACCAACCCCTGCCTCCTCACTCACCTAAAGGCCCCTCTCCTGAAAGGGCTGTCAGCGAAGAAAATTATTTAGAAACTGGAAGTGTTGCTATTCCATTGCTCCCACAGTCTAAGGGATCAATAATGATTTATCAGGAAGGTTTCAACCCTCCTCCAAACCCGCCTTTTACAAACCCTTTGGATCCACTTTTAGTGTGATTTAATTCTTCCAGTGAGATTATACCTGAGGATTATCCTTGATTACCTTCCTGAACTTTTGAAGAGGTGAATATGGCATCAAGTAAATCTCATGCTAATGATGGATTTGTAACCCCCATCACGATATATGATACCATGGATCCTACAAATGTATGGGAAACACTCTCTGGACATAATATTTTTGAACGATTTAGACAAAATCTGACCAAGTTCTTTTCTCCATCACATGTGTCCACTCCCACTGTTTCTCCTATTGTATGACCGCTTTGTCCTCCCCTCCCCGTGGAAGGGACGACCATATCCCACATTACCTCCCAATTTAGTCAAATGAATGTAACTCAAACACCTTAATTACCACCGAATTATAATTCCTTAGCAAATAGTTTCAGTCTATTTTCATCTGGTCTAGTTGGTAACATTATGACAGTGATTCCAACTGTCACACCCATCCCACCCTCTGTTCCAAAAAAATCCGGGGGTGACCTCTTTCTGGTCCAATTTCCATGAGAATTCACACTCTGTTTTGGGGGAAACCTTCCACCAGTGGGAATATTTTAGGAAGCCATCAACCAATTTGAGTTCCATCTCTAACTGGCCAATACAACGGGGGTCTATACCCCATTGGGGGCAACCTATGACCTATAGTTTTCATAGGGGCTCTCAATATCCACCTGCTAGGAAACCTACTGTTGGAGGTTATCTTGGGACATGTCCTTATCCAACTACGGGGCTACCTATGACTGGCGGGTATATTGGGGAAAATCAATACCTAGTTGGGGGGAAATCTCCAACTGGTGGATATCCTGTCACTAGTCAATACCTAGCTGGGGGGAAACCCTCTGTTAGTGGAAAAGTCTGGTTGCGGGGAATCCATAAATGGTAGGTCAAATTTCGATTGGCGTTCCTTCAGGTGTACTGGGACCCTATGATCATTTATCACCTCCTAGTATTAACCCCAAACATCCATATCCAGGAACTTCTCATTCATCCTGGACTTAGAATATTCCTCAAAAACAATATTTTTAAGCTGGACCATCTCATCATGTACCCAAATTGCCACAACCACAACCTTACACCGGGGGTCCTTTCCAATCTAGTCATGGCCCTACTAGGTTGCCAACATCTCATCCATATTACCACAACCCACTGATCAACCGTCAACTTCCATTTTTGGATATCTTAGATCTACCAGATTTATCGAGGTTTACCAACGATCCTATACTCCATGCTCCCTTTTGGCCTCCCATTCCCCATAAGTTACAGCCAGACATTCCCAAATTTGACGACAAATCTAGAGAAGTGCCAAATACCCACATTATGAATTACCATCTATGGTGTTCTTCCAATTCCTTGATGGATGACTCCATTAGATTACGTCTTTTCTAGCGAACTCTTACAATATTAGTGGCCAAGTGGTATGTTGAATTTCCTCCTCTATCTTACAACGATTTTTAATTCCCTTGCAGTGACTTTTCTTACCCATTTCCAATTACTAATTCGATATGAGACGGGTACCGAAGTTTTAACCTCATTGCGACAATCTTCCTCCACCCACATCTCCGATCATAAACATGAGTGGAGGAGACGCATGCGATTAATTAAAGCTCACATTCCTGATCATTTATTGGCTGAGTGGTTCACTAAATCGATGTTACCATCCATTGCTCGTGATGTCACCATGGGTGGTGTAGTCATGAAAGTACATGCAATTAGTCATTCCCAATACTTAGATCTAGTTATTATCAAAATGGAAATTTGTATGAATTGATTCCTAATGCGTCGCGTCCGTCAACTGATCCTACATGTCCCACTCAAGCTGCCCATGCCGATGGCCTGGTTGGAATTTTCAAAACCCAGTTTGCTACCGAAAAACATGGTTCCCAACCATCACAACCATCTAACCCTGCTTCCTCATAGGATGACACTAATAACAAATCCACTTCTACTCCTACCAAATCTTTCAAATTCAATGTCGTGCAATTTGAATCATCCCAACCTTCTGGAGGAAAAAAGAAGAATAAATGAAAATACAAGAAATCTTCCAATAAGTAGGAAGAAAACAAAAACCCTGAAATCATTGTTGAGAATAAACTGAAGCGTAAAGCCAAATATCCTTGTCTTTTTTGTGGAGATGATCATTAAACTCGATATTTACCTGATTGTGATGTTGTTAGCAATATCATCAAAGGAGAGTCCCAACCCACTATTTTGACTAATCCTTTCCTAGGTCAACAACAACATATGATTACCCAAAACCCCGCCCCTCGCCACAGGAGTAATGCAGGTCATCCTAATAAAGCGAATGATTCATCTAATAACCATGTATTCATGATGAAATTTGTTGATTTGACTACCAAATCCAAATACTATGACCCCGTTCCAGATAAGTCTGGAAGTTCCGATCCCAAGAGCCCCACATCATCCACATCCTTTATCCCTCCTTCATCTTTTGTCTCTCTTCACATCGAGAAGCCTAATCTTGACTCAGTGTTTCTCCCTCCCAAGGGCACAATTTGTAAGTCAGCTTTTAATCCCATTTCTCATGCCAAAAAAATTTACAACATCATTGAGGAATTGGCACAGGAAACTTGTGCAATGTTGACCCTCAAAGTTCTGCAAAATTGTCCTAGCCAACGTAGAACACTGTTGTCTTATATAGGAGCCATATATCATGATACATCTAATGTTATAATGTTTAATATGTAACATTTTAAATCGATACTCTCCCATCAAATTGAATTTCATATATAATCCACCATTTGTGGGAAAAATTTCCATCCCACTATTTTGGATGAGGGAGCTTCTACCTGTGTCATGTCTTTGGCCTGTTGGAGAATAGTTGGTTCTCCTACTCTCGACTAGTCCCCCACTACCCTCAAGGAATTTGATGGGTGTGGGTTTAAACCCTATGGTCTTTTGAGTTCCCTCGCTGTGGAAGTTGGGGGGGAAACCACTTATGTAGAGATGGAAGTGGTAGATTCACAACTGGTTCTATGCTGGATCAAAAACATATATGTTGACTTCATCAAGGATGAGAAAGTCAAAATCCAAAGGTTTCTAAGTGGGTTACCATCTTTCTATAGTGACATGATTCAATATGTTAACCCCAAAACTATGGAGGAATCCATAAGGAGAGCAAGGCATCTTTATGAGTAGAGCAAAGGAAAGCCAGTGTTCCAAAAATCTTGGAATGACAAGATGAAAGGGAAAAAGGATCAAAGTCAGAAAGGTTTTAAGCCACCCTTTTTCAAGAACAACACCCAAGAAAATCAACAAGGTTAGTATCCCAAAATGAGCACAAGGCTGCATATTCATTTGGAAAGAGGCCAAGGCAACATCCTGTTCAATGTTGGGGATGTGAGGGAATCACTTATATAGGGACTACCCTTACACAGGGGAAATAATGAAGACTATCTACAACATTCAAGATGTTGAAACAATGGAAGACGCAGGAGGAAACATGCCAAGGATTTATGCATCCCTAGACAACAAATAAGCAGAATATCAATCACCCATGATCGAAGTGGAAGGTAAGATTGATAACCATCCCATAACAATTTTTATTGATTATGGAGCTAGACATAGTTACATAAATGATAACAATATTGAAAGATTTCACTTGCAAATGAGAAAGCATAAGAAATATTGGTTACTTCAGTTAGCCACATGAGCTAAGAGAAATATCAATGAGTTGGTTAAAGATTGTTCTATAGACATGAATTGACTCAACACAAGGGTAGATGTAAACATCATACCATTGGGTTCATATGAATGTCTAATTGGCATGGATTGGTTGGAAAAACACCATGATGTCCTAGACTTTTACAACAATACTATCACATGTCTCGACGAAGAAGGGAATCAAGGCAAGATTCAAGGCATTCCAAGAGGTTTAGTTGTTAGATAAATTTCAGCTATACAATTGAAGAAGAGTTTCAGGAAGGGATGTCAGATTTTTGCAGCCCATAAGGAAGAGGCAACCTAAAATAAAGTGGAAAGCATTGAAGACTATTCAGCCTTGAGATATTTTGAAGATGTTTTTAGAGAAATCCCAGTATTTCCACCAGAGATTGTCTATTGATTTGGTGCCAGGAGTTTCCCTAGTGTCCAAGACACCTTACAGAATGGGCATGCCAGAATTGAAAGAGTTGCAGATGCAACTTGAAGAGTTGTTAAAGAAAGGGTATATATACCCAAGTTTTTCACCTTGGGCAGCCCTGGTTCTTTTTGTGAAGAAGAAAGATGGAACCTTAAGGCTATGTATTTATTTCAGACAACTTAATCAGCTCACCATACAGAACAAACATCCTTTTCTAAGAATTGATGATTTGTTTGATCAACTGAAAGGTGAAAGAATCTTTTCCAATATTGACTTGAGATCATGTTATCATCAAGTAAGGATAAAATAAGAATACATCAACAAGACTACATTCAGGACAAGATATGGGCATCATGAATTCATGATAGTGCTATTTGGAATATCAAATTCCCCTGCAGATTTTATGTGCCTGATAAATGGAGTGTTCAGGGAGTACCTGGACAATTTTGTAATTGTGTTCCTAGATGATATACTCATCTACTCTAAGTTAGAAGAGGAACATGAGAATCATTTAAGAATGGTGTTGCAAGTTTTAAGAGAGCATAAATTGTATGCTAAGCTAAGTAAGTGCATCTTTTTCCAAAAGAAGATTCACTACTTGGGGCATATCATTTCAGTAGATGGGATAACAGTGGATCCTAAAAAGATAGAGGCCATTAGAGGATGACCAACACCAAAGAATGTGACAGAGGTTAGATCATTCACGGGTCTTGACAATTATTACCAAAGATTCAAAGGATTCTCAAATATTGCGAGTCCAATCACTTCTTTGCAAAAGAAGGGAGTGAAGTTCGAATGGACTTTCGAGTGTGAAGAAATATTTCAACAGTTGAAGGAAATATTGACAAGTGTGCCAATATTGAAGATTTCAAATCCGAATTAATATTTTGTTGTGTGCACCGATGCATGCAAGGAAGGGCTTGATAGAGTTCTTAGTCAAAAGGATCATGTGGTATGCTATGAGTCCAGAAAATTAAAAGAGCATGAAAGGAATTATGCTACCCATGATCTAGAGTTAGAAACAATTATACATGCATTAAAAATGTGGAGGCATTACCTTATGGGTAAGAAATTTGAGCTAAGGATAGACCACTATGGTCTGAATCATTTGTTTGGAAAACTAACATTAAATGCCAAAAAAACTAGATGGTTGGAATTTCTGAGTGAAAATGACTTTGAAATTAAGCATATAAAAGGAAAGGAAAATCAAGTGACCGATGCACTCAAAAAGAGAGTTCATTAAGTGCATGTTGCATCCATTAGAATGTATATGAACAATCTGGAAGATCAAATTATTGCAGCAACAATTTCAGATCTGCATTATCTAAAAGTAAAAGAGATATTACAACAAGGTAATTTTCAACAGAAATTTAATTCTTATGAGCTGAAAGAAAATGGAGTTCTCATGTACAAGGGAAAAGTATATGTGTTGAATTTCAATGAGATGAAAAATGCAGTTATGAAGGAAATGCATAATATTCCATATGTCGGGCTCCCAATATATTAGAATACAATTGCAACTGTAAGAAGCCAATATTTTTGACCAGGAATGAAGAAGGAAGTGGCTAATTACATAGCCAAATGTCTAGAATGCCAAAAGGTGAAGGTAGAGAATAGACATCCTGTAGGTTTTCTACAACAATTTCCCATTCCGAAATGGAAATGAGAAGTGGTTACAGTGGATTTTATTACAAAGCTTCCTAGAATAGTGAAGCATCATGATTCCATCATGGTGGTGGTGGATAAATTGATGAAGGCGACACATTTTATTCTAGTAAATACTACACACAAGGCAACAAAAATTGCATAAATATATATGAAATAAGTTGTTAGGCTACATGGGGTACCTAAGGCAATAGTTTCAGACATAGATCCAAAGTTTACTTCGAATTTTTGGAAAGTTTTGTTCAAGGGATTCGAAACAAATTTAAATATTAGTACAACATATCATCCAGAGTCAAATGGGAAAACAAAGAGGACTAATAGGATAATTGAGGACATGCTCATGATGTATGTCATGGACTAGCCATCAAAGTGGGAATATTATATTCATTTAGTTTATTTGTCTTACAACAATGGGTATCAGGCCTCATTGAAAATGAGTCCATTTGAAGCATTGTATGGCAAAAAATGTAACACTCCAGTGAGTTGGGATAATCCAACAGACAGAGCAGTTATTGGGCCATATTTGTTAAAGGAAATGGAGGAACATATGGAAAAGGTAAAGTAGAATTTAAAGGCTGCCCAAGATAGGCAAAAAATTTATGCAAATAAGAACAAAGTGTTTAGAAATTTCAAAGTGGGAAAACATGTGTTTTTAAAAGTGAAGGCAAAGAGAAGTTCACTAAGATTAGGAAGTTTCCCGAAGTTGGCAGCGAGATATTGTGGGAATTTTGAAATACTAGAAAAGATAGAGACATTTTCATACATGCTAGCATTTCTTGCATTTGTGAGAGTTCATAATGTATTTCATGTGTCATTATAAAGAAATATGTGCCTGACCCTAACCACATAATTGATTGGAATGTGATCCAGGAGGAGCATGAAGGGGATTTCTGGGTGGAACCAATACACATTTTGGATCAGAAAGTCAAAGTGCTCACGAACAAGGCTATAGGGATGATAAATCTTCAATGGACCTGCTACTGTCTTGAATATGCTGCATGGGAGCATGAAGAAAACATGCAGGCATAATACCCGTAAATTTTTGACAATTTTGAAGAAAATGGAATGCAATATTCCATTTTCAGCAACTAGAGTTCCAGAACCACATCTCAAAGTCCTATCCAATTGCGTTGGGAACCTTGATAAAATAATGGCTCATTCCCTGGGTTAGCCTTGATAAAGGGGAAAGGAAAGGGGGTTGTAGCCTCCTTCTGGTTGGAACTGGAGAACACAGGGAGTTGCGGCTTCCTTCAGGTTGGAGCCTATAAATCAAGGGGGTCATAGCCTCCTTTTGGTTGGAGCTGGAGAACACAGGGAGTTGGAGCTTCCTTCAGCAGCCTATAAATTAGGGGGTCATATCCTCCTTCAAGTTGAATATGGATAATTCAGGGAGTTGTAGCTTCCTTGAGGTTGGATCCTGTAAAATAGGAGGTTTGAGCCTCCTTCTAGTTGGTGCTGGAGAATTTTGAAGTTTGTGCTTCCTATGAATGTAATATTTTGATATATAAAAAAAACATTATGTGGTTTTCTCCCATTTGGGTTTCCACATAAAATTTTGGTGTACTGTGTATTTATGGTTATGATGTGGTGTATTTTTTATGGTTATATGTTTATGATATGTTAAAGCATTTTTTTATGGTTATATGTTTATGATATGTTAAAGCATTTTTTTATGGTTATATGTTTATGATATGTTGAATGAAATCATAAGTGAATATAATTATTGATAAGTTAATGTTGTGATTGAAATTGGTAATAAGTTGTCAATACTGATTCACCCCCCCTCAATATTGGTGAATATTCCAACAATTGGTATCAGAGCAAGTTCCTTCAGAGACAATCTAGCCACTGGAAGGTAGACCATAGATTGCACTAATAATGGAGTGCCAATGTTTGATGGATAGGATGGTCAAAAATAGAGATATGGACCAAAATAATGATTTTTGTTTTTACATCCACAGGGGTATGATGTTTGGTGCTCAGTCGTTATAGGAAACAATGCTTCAAAGAAATCAAAGACTGCATACAAGAAGGAATTAAAAAGAAACAAAAAAATAGCAATGGATTTCATCCTGGAAGGTTACCCAATCCAACAAAAGACAAAGTGTGAAAATGTTCATCAACCAAAGAACTTTGGGATAAGCTACATAATCTCTATTTTAAGGAAGCTCCTCTTACCGTAGAGCCAAAGCATGCTAATTAGAATAAAGAAGATATTGAATCCGAACAAGAAGAAAGATTCTCGTCATGTTAGATAGAATTAGAAGAAGAAGATTGTGAAGAAGGCATAATGGGTTTTGAGTCTCAACTAATCAGGGATCTAAATGAGCTAAGAAAAGAAAGGAGAGAAAACAAGTCCCTCAAAGAAGAATTGATTAGGCTAAAGGAAGTTTTTGGAAAAGACAGAAAGGTTATCATAAATCTAAAAGCTCAGTTGGACGAAGCCAAAGTGATTGAAGAAACTCACAAGGATCAATTGAAAGAGAAACAATGTTTGGAAGCCGAAATAGTATCACAAAGAAAAGAAGTAGAGAAGAGAAAATAATTTTTGACAAGTCATCTTAAGGAACGAACTGAGGACTTAAAGAAGCTTGAAGCAGAATTTAGTCAACAATAAAGAAGATTTGAAGAAGAAATCATCACCTTGAAGACCCAACTTGAAGAAGAAAAGAGATCGAAAGAAGTCACGAAGATCCAGATGATGAAGAAAGAAGAATATTGTGAGAAGCTTGAAGAAGAAGTTTTCACATTAAGATTTAAATTTTTCAATCTCAACAAGAATGTTGAAGAGAGGGGAAGCTCCACATCGTCAGTAAAGTAAGTTTAAGAGAAATGTTACAGGTTAATAGAAAGGAAGAATGAAGCGAAGGCTAAGAGTTATGCAGAAATCATTAGAGGCCCTTTCAAGAAGGAAGAATGTGAGTCCTCAAAGGAGAACATTCCAGAAATGGAGAAGACTCAAGAAGAAGATTACATAAGAGACATATATCAAAAAAGACCTTCCACTTTTCGGCATCAAAGAAGATTCAATTATTGTGAAGGAAACAACATAAGATAAGATCATGATCAACCAAGGCATGAATTCAAAATGACTACATCACAAAGACAATCATTCACTCCTAGGTATCAAAGTTTCTTTTATGGTTATTGTTTTAATTGTAATAACTTTGGACATAAAGTTGTAGATTGCAGAGCTTATGGAAGAAATGGTCAAACAAGAAATGTTTATGTGGCCCCATACAATATTGAATGTTACAAATTCCACAACTATGGACACATAGCTCGTGATTGTAGAAGCATGATGAATACTTCCATGAAAGAAAACACTAATATCATATACAAGAAGGTTTGGAAAAGAAAGCAAGAACACATGAATGAAGAATAGGTGAATGAAGAATGGGTAAATGAAGAACATGTGAATGAATAAATCCCATAAATCATACTCTCAAGATTTGCAGTAGTGCAATATCATGACAAATATACAAGCAAAAATGAAGATATTGAGATTCATAATGATCCTACTACAGAGAAAATTTAAGTATTCTTCTAAGCCATCCGGCTTGGAGACTCCCAATAATGTGAATGTTGAAGAGGGGGAGTGTAAGAAAAAATTACATATTGGATAACTATATTTCGGGCAACCTGAAGTGTTTTCAGATTTTGGGAAAGAAGATTCAAAATGGTATGATGGCAGAGACATGTAGAGTTTTATTTGAAGATTGAGAAAACCAGTGGACATATTTGATTTAGCTTGAAAAACATAAATATGCAGTGATCAATTGTAGCAGATTCGAAGAATCTCTCAGAACAATGAAGTGTCAGATTAGTCAACAATGTGTGCAATTGTGTAGCAGAGTCATGGATAATTGTTATGACATATGGACATAGATGATTTCATGAGATATTTGGAAGGTATAGAAGACTATACTTGACATGAACTAGAGAATATACATGACAATGGATGTAAGCATGAGCTTAGAAGGAATTGCAACAAGGAAGATGGATTCAAAAGTAAAGCATATTGATAGGTGAAACCAGCTAGGAAGGCAAGCAGTGAAAGGCACATCAAGACATAGAGAAACCATCAATAAGAGTTGTATTGTCAAGAGAATATCGTTGTATGATTATTTCATTGATGTCAGTTTAGTGAAGATGACAAGCCATGAAGACTTGAAGTCCAGAAATGAAGAAATATTAACATGAATTCTTTTAATATACATAACCAGATTACACTAACAGGAAGCACCAATGGAAAAAAAAGCACCGGAAGAGAGGAAATAAATCAATAAAGGAAGCCCCACATTCATGTACATGACATATTGCAACAGAAGACAGGGGGAGAGAAATCATCAGAGGAAATTACCCTTAATGTCAAAGGGGAAGAGAAAGATATGAAGCATGAAGACATGGGGAGTGCATGAAGACAAAGAGAGATTGTTCAAAGACAATATATTGTCAGGGGGAGTCACTCTTTGCTATTGATAGCAAAAGGAAATCGAAAGATCATGAGATAACGATCATAAGCATGGGGACAGGTGGAGAATCCCCAAAGAGAGTTACCCTTTTCCATTGATGTCAAAGGGGGAGAGAAACATGAGGAGATAAAGATCAAGAGAATTGGTCATAGGTGGAGTATGAGTGTTTCCATAAATGCCAAAGGGGGATATTTTTGGATAGTTGGTTGTCATTGATGTCAACCATGGTCAACTCTAGAAGAATCCCCAAAGAAAGTTTGGAAGAATCTAAAAGTGATGGATGTATTTGGAGATGTCTCCAAAGGGGTCCCCTTATGGCGTAGCTTTAAGCATGGCCCTCACGAGAAGACACTTTGAAGAAGTCTACAAGAATCCCTGGAAAGATGGTTAAGAATCCCCAAAGGTGTGGTGATGAAGCCCAAAGTTTTTTGAGGAAAAAGAGGATGAAGGACATGACACATGCATGAAAAACCTTCATAGATAGATAGTCCTCGTCATTCCATTTCCAACGGTAGGTGGTACACCACGTGGTTCCTCATGGTTAAGGAGATATTCCCTCTTGAATATGGAATCCCTGAAGTATGGTTAAGAAGCCCATAAATGGTTGTAACAAGAAGTGACAAGTCGACCCCAAAATTAAGGAAAATAAGAAAAGTGGTTATGACAAGATATTACAGGTTATACCTAAAGCAAGTAAAGGTGTTACTTAGAAAATTATAAATACAATTCAAGGATCCTCTCATTTGCACAAGCAAGTTCATTGAATATCTATCAAGTGAGAAAGTGATCTATTGGTGAATCTGAGGTAGAGAATCTAATGGATCGAAGGAGTGCGAAGGAGAAATCTTGGAGCTGCAGGTGCGAGAAGGGTTTTATGAGAATCCATAATTTAGCTAACCCCCACAGGTCAGGTTTAGGGTGTCCCGTGAGGCACCCCCGCTGGTTGACTGGTGCTCGTCACGTGAGGCACCCCCGCAGGTTGACTAGTTCTCATCACGCGAGGCACCACTGGTTGCAGAAATTAGTCCCAAGAGGATGAGGAAAATTTTGTGAAGATGCTCATCTGTGGATGTTGAAGCAGAAAAAGGTCTGAATGTTTGTGATATGATGCACCAGGTATGTTATAGAATTACATGCATGTTTTTATATGTATTTTGAGGGTTGTATAATGAATGTTATGGCACATGCTTGAGGCATGTCTTGGAGATTTTGGACATATGCCTTGAGGAACATATTGGATGTTTGGTACATGGTTTGAGGCATATTTGTTGAGTCATATTGTTGCTACATATCTTAGATGTATTGATGCATATATTTGGCACATCGTTGAGGTACATTTTGGGCACTTGTGCACATGGAATGTATTGGCATATTGGTTGAAGAATATCATTGATGTCTTGGCACATGCTTGATATATATGGTTGGCTGCATAGATTGGATGGTTTGGCACATAGTTTGATGTTTGTAGGGACCTAGATTTATGTAAGCCTAAAACAATTTCATACAATTAAACATGAAATTCCTTTCTCATTGCATAAGTAATTCATTAACCATCATATAAGCATATAATATTCAACATAATTTAAATTTTATTTACAGCATGAAAATAACTTACATAATCATCGCATAAATCAACAAATTCATAAGTAAAATACCTCTTTTTGATGCTAACTCCC
>SNQJ01S0003006.1:89829-123274 GCA_010110895.2 Picea sitchensis
ATAAAATAAAATATAAGCAGCTAAATGTAAAATTAAGCAAAATTTGAATTGGCCACGCGGGGAATGCATGAGGCCCACTTGCCCCAAGACTTTTAAGTCGGCAATGTGGGGCTAGCATGCGGCCCACGTGCCCCTCACTTTCATCTATAGGAATAAAATATTGGTCCTCTCCTTTAAACCCTAGACTCTTCATTTTTTTCTCCCTCATTTGTTGTGGTCACTTGTGCGGGGAGGTGTGAGGGAGCATGGCCGCCATGGTTAATACAGTGCGCAAGCACAAGAGAGATCCTCTCCTCCATACTACCTACAAACTTGGGCTTTTCCAGTCAATGGAAGCAATCAGAGCTCGCTATTGTGACTGTTCGCAGGCTTTTGGGTTGTATAAAGGCCTGGGTAAAGGCCTGTGATGCGTTGAGCACTTAGATCTGCCCCTCCAGGGATCCTCCCTTGTAGTTTGGCTTTGGACTTTGGTGCCAACTTATGACGTGTTGTGAAAAACCAATGGCCCTTTTGGTCTCTTCCTCATTGTTTTGATTCTGGTGCCCGATGTTTGCCTGTCTATCTGCTTGTGGACTTGGAATTTTGGCATACGATTTTTAAATTTTTTTATAGATTTGTTTGTTTGTTTGTTTGTTTGTTTGTTTTTTTTTTTTTTTGTTCTGAGGTCTGTAATTAGGAACCTTTATGAATGCGTAGTGCACACATATGCCCTCCTGTCTCATTCCTTGGTCATGGCGCTTGGATAAGACTTGGCGGTTGGTCGCTTGGTCATTGTGTCAGGCTTTGATAACTTGTGTATGGCGGTGGCGGTGGCAGTGTTCTTCCTTGGCTTGGAACATGGTGCTTGTATTTGATGCTTGATTGTGTGTGTTTGGCTTGTATGTCATGATATGTTATATGGTTTGAGGATATCGAAGATTTGATGGACTTAGAGAATGGGCTGTGGCGCTGGTGGTGTTCCTCCTTGGCTTGGAATAGGGCGTTTGTGTGGTTTATATGAGTCGGGAACTCTCTGCATGTGGTGGTTTAGTATGTGATAAGAATTGGGATTTAGTGACTGGCACTTGAGCGCACACACCACACATATTTGAAGATTTTGTTTACAGCGAGCTAACAGTCAAAGGCATCTGGGTCAACAATGGGTTGACTGGCCTAGCATTATCCACTCTGGCAGAATACCTGTCGCTGCAGGTGTCGGGAAGAAAGTTAGTAGACCGTAAGGCCCAAGGGTATAAGAATTGACTGAGTTGTTTAATTCCCTCAACTTTGTTGGAAACTGGAAAATTATAAATCTGATTGATAGTTGTTAGTTTGTATTTCGATAATCCGGTGGATTCAAAGATCGCCAGAAATTCAAAAATGGCATTTATGGATAGATAAAGTATATTTTGTGTCATGGCGAAGTGGAGTTTCTATTTGCATTCATTTTATATTGTTCCAGCAGAATTTTCTCCTTTTTTGGTCAAAGGAATTCCTTATATCTTAATTTGTTTATATTTGGCACCATCAAACCCTACCGAAACATAACCCAAAGACTGCTCTCTGGCACGAAGGATCGAGATCTGGTTGATCTGGTTCGATGGCCAGCAAAACTGCGATATTCTGAAATGCCCGAATCTTACTTCATGAGACGCATCAGAAGCGTGGAGAAATTATGACTTAAATTGGGACCGCGCATTATCAAAGATCGGACAAATACTCAACAAAATGTGGAAGGAACTTTTGGCCAGGTTTTGGAATGTTGGGACCAAGAGACCAGAGAGTTTGTGGCTGTCAAAATTGTTAGGTATGGTTATACCCAGATAATAAATTGAAGCAACAATGATTGAAATTGATGTGCTTCATGAAGTTGCTAAGTATGATAGAAGTGGCACTAGGTTAAGGATTGGAAGGAATTGCAGTTTCAAATTTGACATACTACTAAAAGAGAAGTGAGGGAATTCGAATTATGCGAAGTGAAGGAGTTTGAATTACGCGAACCCTTTGCCAGAATTGCTTGTCACCTCTTCCATTACTTTTTCTTTTAATTTGTTTTAAGGTGACTTTGAAGTGATAATTTATTCATTATGTTTTTAGGTTTGTTTGGATTCGGTGGGGTTTTGTTGGTTTTGTGACTATTTTATATCAAATTTACATTTTGACGATCTCTGGAACTTCTTGCTTAAAATCGTATGAGCATTCAACAGAGCGACTTTTTGTTTTCTGCATTCTCAAGAGCTGTTCTCGACCCCGATATTTTTATAATTTATTTTGTTCTATTTCTATATATATATATATATATATATATATATATATATATATATATATATATATCACTATATTTAGTTTAAATAAATATCTTTTATATATGTCTATTTCTGAGTCATCTATACCTACTGTTTAGAAGTTCAAAGATAACACATAATTATTTGGGGAAAATTATATGTATAAAAGATATCCTATAGATGCTTATAATAGATATTAAGTGAGTTTTAAAACTTCGCAGGAGGTGGAGATGGAAGCTATGAAAAGCTTGGCCTCAAGCCCATGGCCTAAACTAATGCTATGATACCAGCCAATGAGAGGTTTAAGTTTATGTAACTAAAAAAAAAAATTCCTTACAATTAAAATGAAATTTTCTCATTTTGCATAAGTATTCATTAACCATCATATAAAGCATATAATATTCAACACTGTTAAATTTTACACAACAAGAAATAACACAATATCGCCGCTCAACAAATTCACCGATAAATACCTTTTACGGTGCTAACTCCGTGATATGGATTTGTCCTCTCTTTGCCTTGCCCGAATACATTGCTTGCTTGAAACTACGCCCAGACTAACCATAACCCGACTGGGCGACTGTCGGCTCCCTAAGCTCGAATCGTGAATCGGCTATGCCCAAAACCCACAGCAACGTTTTGCAATGGTTCACTGAAAACTCGGAACCCAACAACAAAACCCGGAAAATATCAAGCGAGAACTCTGATCTTCCTCCTCTCGATAATTCTTCCTCCCCAAAATTCTCATAATGTTGTCCCATAGGACTCTTCCCCGTCAAATCTATATCTCCCATTACGGAAGACTCTCCATCCCTCCATTAATTGCCTTATCCTCGCTTTGTTATCTTTATCCTCCTTTATTACCTTATCCTCTTACGTCATAATAGAGTTTCATATCTTATCCCCTCCTTTATTACCTTATCCCCTCCTGTCATACGTAAGTTTCAAAAGGATTAAATTAAAGTTATTAAGCCCCTAAATTTATTACCCATTTCATTGAATGTGACGTGTAATTAATTAATTAATTAATTAATCAATCAAAAGTTATAAACAATTAGTAAATAAATAAATACATAATTAATATTATTAATACTAATCTTTGTTTAACTAAAACCATATTAGGACAATTAATTATCTAATTAATTTTACTTAAAAATTCCTAAGCATCTATTTAACCAGGGTTGTTACATTGTTGGTACATGTTGAGACACATCTTGGTGATATTATGGTACATGTTTGATGCATATCTTTGGTATATTGTTTGAGGCACATCTCGGTGATGTTGGCACATGCTTGAAGCACATATTTGGTACATGATTTGAGGAATATATTTGGCACATGTATGTGGTACATTTATTAGTGATCTTGGTACATGTTTGATGCATATGTTGACACATGCTAGAGACATATTTATGGTACATTGTTAGATGCACAACTTGGTGATGTTGGGCATATGGTTTGAGAGATGTTCTTGGTGATCTTGGCATATGATCTATGTGAGACGATCCAGTTTCATTGAGGTTGATGTATTAACGACAATGACAGTTTGATGTATCAATGGCAGTGATAGGTTGATGTATCAGTAGCAGTGACAGGTTGATGACAATGATAATGATAGTTTCAGTGACAGGTTGATTATTAGTATTAGTGACAATGAAAATGGCAATGATAGGTTGAGTCTCCATTTATATTTTAGGGCGGAAGGAAGGGTCAAGGAAAGGGGTTTTTATCCTCCTTTCTGTTGGAGCTAGAGAACACAAGGAGTTGTAGCTTCCTTCAGGTTGGAACCTATGAATCAAGGGGTCGTAGCCTCCTTCCAGTTGGAGCAGACAAACACAGGGAGTTATAGATTCCTTCATGTTGGAGCCTATAAATCAAGGGGTCATAGCCTCCTTCTGGTTGGAGCCGGAGAACACAGGGATTTGGAGCTTCCTTCAGGTTGGAGCCTATAAATCAGGGGGTCATAGCCTCCTTCCAGTTGGATCTAGAGAATTTAGGGAGTTGTAGCTTCCTTTAGGTTGGAGCTTATAAACTAAGGGGTTGGAGCCTCCTTCCAGTTGGTGTTGGAGAATTTGGAATATGGTGCTTCCTATGAATGTAATATTTTGATATATAAGAACACATTTTGTGGTTTTCTCCCATTTGGGTTTCCACGTAAAATTCTAGTGTACTGTGTATTTGTGGTTATGATGTGATGCATTATTTATGGTTATATGTTTATGATATGTTAAATGCAATCATAAGTGAATGGAATTATTGATAAGTTAATGTTATGATTGAAATTGGTAAAAAGTGCTCAATATCGATTCACCCCCCCCTCAGTATTGGTGAATATTCCTACATCTCTCCCTATTAATGCACATTTCCCTGAAATAAGTCAATATTGAAAACCTACCTCAAGTTACTTGGACTAGAAATGCCTATTTACTTTAAAACTATCAATATTTTACAAGTACTTTGTAGTACAAGGTTTCCCCTCCCACAATCAAATTAGTTTCTACTTTGTTTAACAAAATTAATATCATTGTGGCTAGAGTTAAATATTATAAATACATCAAACTAAATATACCCCTCAACACTTCGTAGTTATAATGAAAATTTGGGCTAAATTAACATAAACAAACACTAATAATGATAGTACTATTTGACTAAAGAAGACATCGATATTGAAATTTGTAGAAAGTGAAATCTTATATAAAGTTTAGTACAAATTATCATATTTTTTTAAAGCACATTAATTATCAATCACTAAGAAGGATCCATATTAACATTGATTATTCGATTGTTTATTTTGTTAATGGTAGATGTCAATAGTACATCTTCAAAGTTAAATTATTTCCCTCATAACAAATTCTTTCCATATTTAATCATAGACATGGACCAACTCCAAACTTCAATAGCCATTATCCAAGTTCCAAGTAATCTCTGAGATCCGCTATTCAAATTTTCCAAGTTGTAAAGTCACAATCATAATGTTAGTAAGAATTCTTTCCCTAATAACAAAATTTTTTGCTCTTAGCAAGAAAATAACTTCTCATACATGTGGGCCAACATTTAAGCTCCAAGTAAGTTCTAGGACCCAATATGTAATGCTAACATGCAATGTCACAATCACAATGTCATTGTTAATAATCATTAATACCATGAAAAAAAATCATAGAAAATTATTTCTTTTCATTATTCATATCGACATGGGCCTAAAATCTCACGATGTTAATAATAGCGATCATACCCATATGATTTAATATCTAATACCCCCTAATGACTGAAGATCTGTCCTCCAATGATGTGCCCTGCAAACCCTCAATATCATAACATACACTGAGATTGACAATGTTGATATGGGTCGAGCACTTTTCCCAAATCGAAAAAATACATGTGATTCCTTTTTAAAAAGTATTATTTGCAATGGCATGAGGTGACCATCCTATAATGAGCATCACTTTATGCCTTTCATAGATGATTAATCAAAATTTCCTTACGTGATAACTAAGGTGACAGTCTCTCAAATCTTGTCATGTTTTGTGATATTTGATTGTGGGCTATGCCCCTAAAATCTACCATACACCCCCGAAACACTTACCCCAAATTCCATAACCCCTGACCACAACCCCAAACCTTGTACTCCCTATCCCTAATTACATGCCCCCTAAACCTATATTCATATATCTAACTACATATCCCTTAACCCTTTATCCTTAGCTACATAATCCTTGAAAAAATATCCCTTAACTCCTTATCCATAAATACATACCTTGTAAACCCCACCTCCCAACTCAACCCCCCTATCCCCTAACAATGATCCCTAATGTCATACCCCTTCACCCTGACCCTTAAAAAAAAAAAATAGTATTATAAGTACCTAACGCCCACCCAAAACTACATACCCCATTAATATAGCTTGAAACTAGATATTACCTAATCCTAACCCCTCTCCCTAAGAACATACCCCTTAACCCCACCTAGATAAATCCCATATACCCTTACCCTAACCCATCACCCACTAAACCTAACTACAATACCCACAATACCTTCCCTACCCCATAATGCCTACCCTTAATTACATATCGCAACTCATAACTTGAACCTAAGAACCCTTAACCAAATTGCATGATATTGATAGAAATCAAGGGAGACAAATGTTATAGCCTAATTCATTGGTATTTTTCCTTGGACATTATAATATCCCCAA
Source organism: Picea sitchensis (assembly GCA_010110895.2). Taxonomy (NCBI): domain Eukaryota; kingdom Viridiplantae; phylum Streptophyta; class Pinopsida; order Pinales; family Pinaceae; genus Picea; species Picea sitchensis. The sequence goes on from SNQJ01S0003006.1 coordinate 96,286, forward strand.
GAACCATCCATTATGTGTCAAACCTTGAAGTGGCCAACATAAGGAACTCATGGGTAAAATATTCCCTATTTAGAACATGTGTATTGCCTTAGGAGATAATTCATGCCCCATGAGCTTCAAAGACAAATTTTATAGCTTAAGATATTGGGATTTTCCCCAAACCACGACCATATCCATCAAAACCATCCTTTGTGTTCCAAAACTTGAAATGATCAACATAAGGACCCTATGGGAAAAATATTTACTAGTTATTTAGGGCATGTGTTTTGGCCTGGGGGGGAGGAGGGTTACTCATGGCCCATGATCTTCAAAGACAAAATTTTGGCCTTAGATGTTGGGATTTGACCCTAGACCACAGTCCTATCTTCAAGAAAAATCCATATGTTCCAAACCTTGAAATTAAAAACATAATAACCTTCTAGACAAAGATTCCCTATCCAAGGAACACATGATGGTCTATAGGCCCACACATGACCCATGAGCTACAAAGATAAATTTTATGCCCCAGGAAGTTGATATGAAAACACTTGCCTTATGGCATTAAATACTGATATATTATATCATTTTCTCTTAGGATCCCCTCTTACAATATCATATTTTGGTTCAAGGTTATAGGGTTTAGGGACCAAACCTAATTGTGAACCCCTAACCTCTACCCATACCCCCTATCTATGAACCCCTAACCTCTATCCATATCAGCTCACCTGACCTTGAACCTCATACTCCTTATCCCTAATTACATATCTCCTATCCTGATACATCTATCTCTAACTACATACCCACTAACCCCTTATCCCTAACTACCTAGATCATAAACCCTACCACTTATCCCTAATTGCACACCCCTTAAAACCTAACACAACTTGTACCTAACTACATTCCACATAAATCCTATCCCCCACCTCAAACCCCTTGATAACCTCTAGCCATGACACTAAACATCTACCCCCAACCTCAATCCCCATAGCCCATAACAACATACCTCCTAACTCAAACCCCTAATAATAATATAATAGTATTATAAGTCCCTAACCTAGCCTAACCCTCACCCCAAACTCCATATCCCCTCACTGCAACCAAAAAACTCATGCTCCCTAGTCCTAAACCTTATCCCCGGCTACATATTCCCTAACCCCCATTTAAATAAACCCCATTACCCATTACCCTATCCCCTAAACCCCAATATCTAACTACATGGTTCATACTCCCTTCCTTACATTTAACTCCCTACCCTATAACCCCTACCCCTAACAACATCTCCTAATATAAATATTCATGATTAATGGTTATGGTGTGAGTATGATTTCTTTTTCATCCTTTCCCTCCCTCCTCTATGTCGACCATGTTTATGGGTGTTTTAATAACTAAATTTTATACACATGTTTTTTGGTCATGTCTTGCGATTGTTTCTACAAAAAATATTTTTCTCTCATACCCTTTTCTCATATCACACATTGGTTGTTGAGATCGGTCTAGAACAACATATAAGCCCCAATATACCTTGATCTCTATGTTGGATATGTGTTATATTCTTTGCACAACTAGAACTAGTTTTTGGGAGGTTTTTCGACACATGGTTTTCGTGTCCGTTTTTGGGTGGTTTTTCAATACATGGTTTTTGCCGATGGTTTTCTATTTCCGGTTAAGGAATTAGGGTTTTGGATGATACGAGATCCTATATGTATATTGTATTGTAAACAATGTATGATGAGATGAATATATAAGATGTTGGTTTCACCCGGTTTGGGTTTCCAGGGGAAAACTATCTGTGTAATGTGTGTATTTGACATTGTATATTTTCTTCTCTTTTATCTAAAATTTGTTTGCAATAAATAATTGTAAAATTTTAAAATCTACACTTGATGCCAATGGGGGATTCCACATAGGTAGTGGCCCTTATACTAACATAATGGTTGATTAATTTTTAAGGGATTATTATGTTTGTTTGTGTGACCTTCCTTACCCTCCTTTGTATCGCATGTGTGTGTGAGTGTGTTAATAAAAGAGTTTGATGCAACTATGTTGTTGTATTTTAGGATTGTTTCCACGAGTACAAAATATCATTCCTTCATACTAATCCATCCAATCCCACATTGGCTCTTAGGATTGGTCCCTAAAAACATATCCTCCTTGATATGCCTTAATCATTATTAAAATAGGGGTGTCCCCATAGGTAGTGTCCATTTTGCTAACATAATGGGTTATTAATGGTTGTGAGGTGAATATGTTTGTTTGACCAAAAATCCCCTACACCCTTTGTATGGCATGTATGTGTGATTTTGTTACTAAAAGAGTATAATATACTTATGTCATGGTTTCCAAGGATCATTGCTACAAGTATAAATCTCATGCTATTGTGTCCTTTCTTGTCCACATTCGATTTTGGACTTGGTCCCTTGTAGCATATAATCCCTAATATAACTTAATCCTTATGCAAATGGGGCTGACCCTATAGGTAGTGGCCCTCCTAATAACATAATGGTTAATTATTAAAGGTTGTTGGATGATTACCCTTGCTTTCTCTATAGATAGATAAAACCATGCTTGTTTTGTTGGATGCAATTCAAGAAGAAATACAACTTATTGGTATACATTAATGATTTGTTTATATGGTAAAGGAGGGATTGTGGAGTTAGAAACCTACATATTGACAATAGGATATGTGAATCTTACCATTAATTTAATGCTTATTTATAGTAGATATAAATTTCATTGCTTTTCATCAACAAATAATAAAATGGTTACACTAAGTTCCGTGGAAATCTTGTGAGAGATTTCCAATTTCAATTGGTGTGGTTTTATCTTCTTAGTTCTCAAAGAGAAATGCTTCCCCATTTAATTACATTGAAGGATTAGGTATCTCCTATGCTAGATCAAATATCCTATAATTGCTTATACCTTTTTTCAAAGGGTCCACTTAAAATCCTTGACATTCAATTATACTTGGCATGATTCATGAGTAAGTTCACAACCCATAACTTAGCTTTATCTGTCAAGGAAATTCATAGTAAGAACATGTTTCAAGTCCTCCTTCTAAATGTTTGGTTCATTTCAACTTATCATGCTAGTGTAATCCCATCTATCTCTTGAATTTATATGTTCCTAGAGGTTTCAAATGATCAGAGTTGCCAATCTCATCATTTTCACAATCACAATTGGCATAAAGGATTTGGGGTGAAGATGCATATTTTCTAGCACCAATAAAACAAAAGGCATAGAAAGTGCTTATAAACACATGAGACATTGTGCTCCCAAGTAGGTTATTTTATTCTAAGCATTAGTAATGACAATGGAGTCAAAAATAAATGATGTCTGAGAATATATGTAAATTTTTGTACTTGGAATCCTATTAAGAATTTTATCACAATGATATGCTTGTTTTCCTATAAATATATTAAATATCCATAGTTTGTTCATGTATCGGGGATTTCAAGACTCTTTGATAGGATTTTTCCAAAGGATATTTATTGATGCCCATTTCTCATTCTAGTTCATCGATTATTTATTACTACCATAGGACCATTTTAACCTTGAATCTATTAAACATTCGAAGAGACAAACAAATTTGAGGTAAGTTGTTAATAGATCCAACATTAAGATGGATTTATGCTAGTATGACACACACAAAGTAACTAACATCTCCCTCTACCTAGGATATATATTTTTGTCACTTTGTAAATTTGTTCTGGCTGAGAAAAAAATTGACAAAGGTAACCTAAAGACCAACTTTAAGACTGGAAACTAGCCTTTCCAATCTAGAGAGGGCTCTCTCTGAGATCTAGTCTCTGATAGATAATGACATTTGGATTGTCGCCTAGATTTATGTGTTTGGGAAATGTTTCTGGTTTCGCTAGCAAGGAAATATAGAACTTTGGGCTATGGAGTCAACCTTCTGAAAGTGAGAGAAATCAATGACTGGTAAATGAAACTTTGAGAGGATAAAGGCTAAATAGGGAATGGTATTTTAGTATAAATGTCTTCGCGTATGGCGGAAGAAAAGAGCACATAAAGCAAATCAGAGCACCATTAAAGATGAATTCTAACTTACTTAGAAGAAAACACAGAGTTTAAATGGCTAAGTCTAAAGCATCGCACAATGAATTTTAAACTCTTCAGACGTTCCAATGTAAGAAAAGAGAACAAACATGAATATTACATGAAACAAGAATTACATACATAGATAGGATAAATCACCACCATTAAAATCTTTTCGTCAAAGCTTTAGGACTTTTGCATTGTTATTTCTATTCATATTCAAAGATTACATTCAAGAGTCCTTTGTCTACACTACTTTTCCAACCCAACTTACATTGAAAAGATACAATATATAGAAAAACCACGCCCTCTCGGGCTGCGATGCCTCAAACTACTTCTCCTAGAATTTTGGATTCGTTTAATTCCTCCCAGATGGCCCTTCGAATAGAGTTTACTACAAATGGAGACCTGACTGCGCCCAATCATATCATAACCGACACCTCTGTCTTAATTATTCAGTCACGAGTAAGATTTGGTCATCAAACTATGATAAAATTGGCCTTTTTATTTTATGGGGTGCCCAAGTAATCGAGCGCACTGTTGGGAACTTTGTCACTTCATGTAATGGGATCTGATTGCTGCTGCGCGATCACTGGTTGTAGCATGCACGTAGCGAGTTGACGTAGCGGACGTCTGTTTTTGGTCGCTCGATCAATCCATGTGGCAACGATGGTTGGGAGGCCACACATCTCTTCCAAAGCTGGCATGCATTTCGCTTACACCTGTCCTCCTTAATAGGTAAGTTAAAAGCATCTGCATGATGAATATTCACTGTGTGGGTGCCATGTCAGACTTCTTGTTACCGACAGGAAACAAGACACGTGGGGAGAAATATTATGTGCCACAATCAAAATGACAAAATGGGGTTGTCTCACTCATGCCACTAGCCTCACCTGCAACCTTAAAACTCTAAGTGTTTTCCTAAGAGACCAATTCCGTTTGTTCATATTCTTCACTTGTCTCCACAAGACTGCATTTCCTTTCAGCCTTGCTTGAGCACCGGTGAGATCTACGCAGGCGTTATCTATGGTCGGTCTGCATTCCTTGATGTGCTATGCGGTTCTTTCTTCTAGCACCCTTTTTTCCTCTTGCAACTAAATGATTATGTCTTGCACCTCTCTGGGTTGTATTTTGAGCCAATTTGCATTCCCTGCTCGACTTTGTGACGCTGGCGTTTCAATTTTTTTTTTCTGCCAACTGTCTTCTTAATTCTCTATTTTCCTGATACAATTTGGCGATAGCGAGTTGCACTTGCTTTAGCTGCTATGACGACTCTCGAACCTCCACGCTTTCATCGCCTAAACTTCTTCATCTTTCAACAATTCCCATGCTTGAACCTTCAACATGTTCTAGCCGAGCAACGTGCATAAGTAACCTCTCAGCATCACACTGGGTGCGCGATTTGCTGGGTTCTTGGGTCTCCTCGGGCTTCTTAATAAACCTTGTCCTACCTCTTTTTTAGGGTGCTAGTTGGTGGGATGACGAGTCTTCTATTTCCTTTCCCTTTCCTGTGGCCTCTTCCCTTCTTTCCCCTGCGTTGTGGAATGTTGTTTCCCTCGCGGATAGAGGAATGTCTCCATTGGGGTCTCTGGGGATGTCGACCGAAATAAGAAATGAATCCCAGTCTTTGTTCAACCATCTCAATTCTTCGACCACCAACAACTTGACTAATGAAAAATGAGATAAATTTTTCCCTGGTTGGTCGGCCTCGGTTTGGACGCTTTCTACCATCTTTTCTAGGCTTCGATGCAAGAAGAAAGATAGATTCAAAGGTTTTTTCCCTATGAAGTGCATCAACATCCTGATGTGATATGGGTATACTATGTCAAATCTTCCTTCACCTATGAAATACCTTCTGATTACCTTTAGGAGCTTTTGGAAAGGATCCCGGAGGTATTGGCTTGGAACGCCTGCTCTGATTTTCCCATTTAGGCATTTGGGATTGATAAAGTCTTCATAGCAAAAAACGTCTAAAGGAATGCCTTTAAACCACTTTTCACCGCGCGAAGGTATCTCTGTCGCAGTTGACATAGCTTCCTATGTCACTCAGAAGGTGATTCCCGCAATGGTCATGCAAAAGCCATTGAAATTGAAGGCTAGTTCTTCAACCAGCTTCACATTGTACCCTTTGATATTTTCACAATAGCGCATACATCTAACGTATTCAAAAGATGCCCTGATTTCTGGATCTTCGTTAATTAATGCCATGTCTTGAGGCTCAGACCTCACGGCCCTGCCACTTCGCGTGTTCTTTCTTATGCTGTGGGATGTTGTCATGATGCCAGTGTATATTTGTTTCGCACACATGAAAATGAATGATAACACCCTCTTTATGTGGAAAATAAGAGTAACGTACTTCATAGAGGTTGCCAGAAAGGCAGTGACATAAACTTTGCGCGACAAGCAAAATCAGCCACAAGAGTCCACGATGCAGCTGCAAACAACAACGAGAGGTTTATCGTGGTAGGGAACCGAGATGGAAAATTCTGGCGTGGTAGAAAATTACTAGGAGACTCGTCATGAGACAAGGAATTTAGGCACGGAAAGAAATTCCACGCGATTGGAAGAAGTTCCAAGGAAGAAAGGTTGAATGCGAGAAGAATATCATCCAACATGCTAGTTTGTGGTGAACTCTAACAAGATTTAAACAATGACTGAAAACTATGAAGGAGACACAACAACTTGAATGAACAAACTCACAATATGAACGATGGCAATCAACCTTTCCACAACAAAGGGCTTTAGGACTTGCAGAAAAAGCCACAAACAATGCACAAATTCAGAAAGTAAAGGAGAGGCATGCAGGGTGACCAATATTTATACTTGAGCGGGTAAGGAAAGGAATCATGGCAGAGGACGATAAATCCATGGTGACGAGAAGTTTGGAAGCAGGTTGAATATTTGCGTAGAAAACTCGTGCGATGGGTACACTTTGAAGTGTGCAAGGTACAAATGATAAGAGAGACAAAGTATACATGATATGAACATCGTGATTTTTTACCTTTCCGACTTCATAATTAGGTGATGATGTTCTTTATATCCATTGACGTGACTTTTCTCCCAACAACTTGCCTTGAAATTTGGCACGTAAATTCCCCTTTTCTGACAGGACTTGATATTTTGGGAAAGGGACCTTTACATGTCGCACATGACTAATCATTACACCCTTTCCTGACTCCAAGGTCCAGACCCGCTACTTGTTGATTTCGACCCATCCGTTATTCGGTTCCTGACATCACATGCTTTTACAAATGAAGTACAACTCATCTAGGACTGACTCTAACTGTAAAAATTATGGTGCTAACAACTGGATCCAATGGTGATGCTATCCTCTTGGTGAGGTGGCAAAGAAAAACAGACTAGGTGCCTTAACATTGGGTTTTATTTGATTTACAGACTCTAAAATGACGAAAGACTTATACCAGACCTTCTTGACACAATTACAACCAGAATTAGCATAAACTTAGGGTCTTCACTTCGAGCTTCAATTTTCTTCTGACTACTAATTCGAAATGATTTATTTGAAAAATAAAAATGGTTATTTACAATGACAAGACAGACTGGAGAAACTTGTTAAACCAGATAATGTTTGAGGAACCTGCCATTCACAGGACCCCCGCCAATGAGCTCTCCATTAAGCTCTTGGAGAAAATAGGCATTGTTCTTGTGATACACGATCATCCTGAATGGCCCCATCCAAAGATGATCAAACTTTCCATGCCTCCCTTTGTCTTCATTCCTCGCGTCCCACTTTAGTACCAGATCATTCACCTTGAAATCCTCCTCTTTAATGTGTTTGTTGAAAATTCTTTTCATTCTATCTTAGTGAAGCTGTGATTTGTTGAAGACATGTTCTCTCATTTGTTGTGCATGGACCAATTGGTTTATTCTTCTTTGAGCGTCGTTTGGTTCGACTTCTTTCTCTTGCAACAATCTCCTCACTGGAAATCCCAATGAGGTGGGAAAAACTACCTCCGCACCATATACAATTTTGAAAGGCGATGTGGAGATGGAATTTTTTGTTGTGATCCTGTTGGCCCATAACACATAGATAAAATTTTTGTGCCAATATTTCTTGTTGTCCTGCAGAAGCTTCCTAATAATCCTTGTTATACTTTTGTTAGATGATTCTGCCAATCCATTACCTCGTGGGTAATAAGCTATGGAATGTCCCAGAGTTATGTTGTAATCTTTGCATAACTTCTCCATTTTCTTATACTTGAACGTCATTGCATTGCCAATGATGATCTTGATTGGGCAACCAAATCTAGACAAAGTATTAGTCTCTAAAAACTGAACGATAATTGTGTCGGTAGCTTGCCTTGTGGGGACCACTTCGATCCACTTGGTGAAGTAGTCTGTGGCCATTAGTATCCATCTATGCAGAGCTAAAGATGGTGGATGAATTTCTCCTATAAAATCCAAACCCAATTGCATAAATGGTGGTTCGACCGAGATAAGATTTAAAGGCAGGGGTTGCATCATTCTTTTCCCATCGAAGATATGGCATCCGTGGCAACTGGAAACTTCCTTTTATAGATCCGAAAAAATAATGGGATATTAGAACCCCGCCCTCCAGATTTTGTGCACGGTGGTCTTCCAATAATGATGCCCCCCATAGTCTCCTTTGTGAAACTTTTGATATCCCTTTCTGTATCTTCCTCCAACAAAGAATTCAACAAGATCCCACATGGATCCTTCCAATATAGAGAATTTTCTAGGATGCAAAACTGAGCTGCTTTCAACTTAAAAAATCTGGCTTTGGTTTTTCTCAACACTGGAGGAGCTTGCAAATTCCTTAACATGTAAATAATGTCAGTGTACCAAGGGGAATTGATCAAATTCTGAGATACACGTGGGTCCGTTTCTTCTTGTGGATTCTCCGATAGATCAATAATGAAATTTATTCCCAAAACATCACAATTCAACTGCGCCATTAATTTTGCGAGCCCTTGAACTTGAATCAGCTTTGCAGGTTTGATTTTGAGGTCATATTCCAACATTACTGCGATCCCTTTGCCCCTTCTCCCTTCAGTATCAGGCTGAGTCAAGATATCCTTAACAGAATTGGTAGGCACATAAGCAATGCCGCAAGAATGCAATATATAAGTTCTGAATTCCTTGAGGGCCTTCACTAAGGAATATGCTTGTTTTTCCATCATATCATACCTTAATGGGGAGTCTCTCAATATCCTGCCTAAATAGGCTATGGGATTTTCAAATTTCTTCTCATCCTTTTGTAACAAAACGCTAGCGATGGTGTGTTATGAGGCAAAGGAGAACAAAATAGAGTCCTTTGCAAAATTCAGGCTTGCTAATATTGGAGCTTTGGTTAGCACCACCTTAATATCTTCGAACGAATTCCTACCTTCAAGAGTCCATTTTATTTCATTTCCTTTCCTGAGCATATTTTTGATGTGCGTTATAATCTCAACCAAGTTGGGAATGAACCTTCTCAGAAAATTAACCTTTCCTAGGAAAGACTACACCTCTTTCTTTCTCTTGTGACAGTCGATCTTCAGAATCCCTTCCACTCTGCTGGGGTATATCTTTATGCCTTCCTTTGAGATGATGTGTCCAAGAAATTTTCCTTCTTGCATCCCGAATTTTGATTTTTTCGGATTTAACGAGATCCCAAATTTTCTGCATTTCTAGAAAACCTTCTTTAGATGTTCAAGATGTTGTTCATCGAAATCCGAAAACACAGTGATATCATCTAAGTAAATCATGATAAAATTATCTTTCTCATCAGAAAAGGATATATCCATGGCCCTCTAGAAAGTTTCTCCAACGTTCATAAGCCCAAAAGGCATTTTTGCATACATGAAAGTACCCCAAGGTGTTGTAAAGGTTGTATTCTCCCGGTCATCCGGGTGCACCATGATCTAGTTGTAACCAAAAAAACCATCCATCATCAACATTTCCTGAGATCCAACCACCTTCTACATGATGTAATTCATCTTGGGAAGTGGATAGTTGTCTTTGAGAGACGCCCTATTTAGATTCTGAAAGTCCACACACAATCTTATTTCACCACTTTTCTTTCTGATAGGCACAAGGTTAGCCACCCACTTGGAAAATCTTAAGGACACAATAATCTTAGCATCGAATAGTTTCTTTACCTACTTTTCAATCAGTGGCAGCAACAGAGGGTTGATTCGTCTCAACTTTTTCTTGAAAGGTTTTTGATCCTCCATGATGGGGATTACATGTTGAATTACTCCAGTGTCATAGACCTTCAAGTCTTCATAACTCCATGCAAAAACATTAGGGAAGTCTTTCATGAGGTTGATATACCTCTGTTTGATTTATGGACTGAGTTTTTTTTACAGTTTGATGATCTTAGGATTTTATTGAGTATCGATGTTGCAATCCTCGATATCTTTATCATTCAAAGTGATTCTAGGATTTCTGGCTACATCATTTTCATCAAAAAACCTTTCTAACAGGACTAAGTCTTTGGGATAATGTTGATTTTTAGCTATATTATATCCCTTCTAGCTATTTGATTCTGAAAGGGGTCATTGTTGTTGAATGCAGCAGCGTCTTCGTCTTCTTCACAACAACACTTAGCTTAGAGTCTCCATGCACAACTATCCTTTTAGCACCCAATTTCTTTAAAGTTCTCAAACCCAAAATCAATGCCTCATATTCGACCATATTATTTGTACAATCAAAAGAGAGCTTGTAAGAACAAATTTTTGTACCCACTTTGGGAGGGCTAATCCACACACCAAATCCGTCTCCTTCCCCGCTGATAGCTCCATCAAATCTCATATTCCACATTTCATTTTCCATGCGGTTTCTATGATCTAAGATTTCCTCTATTCGATGCTCGACCTTGTCTTCGATAGTCATGATAGTTGTTGCCTTCCCCTCTTCAAAACTCAAGTTATTATAAAAAATCGAGGAGCCAACTCCGATGTCGACAGAGTAGATAGGGTGATTATTTGGTTGGGTTTTGCTGCTCACCATGTAGTTCAACAACACTTCTCTGTATAGTCTCCTTTCGTAGCCAAAAACATGGATAGTAGCATAAGACATGCCCATTTGCAAGGTTCCCTTTAATTTTGCGGTCCAAGATCTAGATAATAACATGCCAAACTTTGGGGGAATGTCGGCGACTACCACATCCATGACCATATTTTTCGATGGAATTTGAAACAATGACATGACCAAGTTTTTGATCAAACCCAAGAATTTCACCTTTCTCGAGTCAAAAGAGAAAAGATCTTTATAAGGTCTTGTGATGTCCTAGCCTAACTCATCCATGACCACCTTGGGCATGAGATTATGTGATGTGCCTGAATCTAACATGGAATTATGTAAAGTCATTTCATTAATTTTAAGGCTGACATAGAAAGGGGGAACATCATCAACATCGCCACTTTCTTCTACGCGCGGGCCAAACAAGATGGCAGGGTGGTCGTCTTGGATGTTCAAGGTGTCGGGAGCTTCTTCCATCTTTAACATTTTAATGATCTAGTTTCTATACTCTCCCTTCTTGATTAGCTCATTAAATGAAACACAGATTTTGATTTTAGCCATTTTTCTTTAAAAATTAAAAGGAGGAGGAGCTTTTTCTACCTCTTTGATGACCGTTTCCTTTCTTGCCTCAGGTGCTTTATTTAGGGATTCTTCCTTTGATTTTCCTTTCTCCATCACATCCCTTGTTGAATTATCTTTCTTTGGTTGGGTTGAAGAAGGAGTGTTCACATAGGGTTCCCTTGTGGGATTTGTCTTCGAAAGCTTTGTAGGCATCTTTTTACTTCTGAGGCTATACGGCTTCTGAACTGCATAATTTCATTGTGGTATCCCTTCCTAAACTCCTCTGTTTCTGAAGACAACGTATCATCATTCTCAAACATAAACCCATCATTCGCATCCATAAATTGATCATGATCTCCTTTTGTGAAGAACATGTATGTTTCTGTATCGTCGCAACAATGCATTTGGTCTTGGATCATTTGATCCAAATATTCATTTGCATAGTTGTTTTGGAAAGGAGGTCTTATCTACTGATCACCTTGATCTATTTGGTCCCTTTGCCTGATCTGTGAAACTAGAGCTCTTCTAAAATTTTGATTTCTAGGATGGAAATCGTTTTTCTCCCTGGTGGTAGGATTGTTTTCCACGAACATCCTTTCCATGAGCCTTTCCATAGTCTTCATCATCAAGTCAAAATTTTCATCTGACGATCGAGACGTAGAGGGTTATGCATCCCCTTGGGGCTTCTTCCCATTTCTGTCAAAATTTTGTTTGATCTTTCTCGATGCCATCAGATTTACTTGAACTTCAATCACGTCACTCATCATAGCACCTAAGGTATTATATCTTCTTTCTCTTAACAACAAGGCAAAGTCACTGTCAAAATAATCAACGTATTGAAGCTAGGCAACTCCAGGAGGCGATTTGACTTCTGTGGAGATTGATTTATAAAATTTCATGAATTTGGCCGAGAAATCTTGCATTGTTTCCTCTGGTGATCTTTTTATATTGTTGTAATGAGTTAGTAACTAAAGAGGATTCTTTTTATCACCCCATCTGGCAAGAAACAACGTTTCAAAAGCTGTAAAATCAGGGATGATCGCTGCTTGAAGGGCCTTGAACCACTTTCTAACCTCTCTTGAGAGACTTTGTGAAAAAAATCTCATTTTTGCATCCTCATGATCTACCTCTCCCAGGTCAACAAAATCATTAAACCAATCCAAGTGTTTTTGGGCAGAAGCATTTCCTTCGACATCATATAATTTGATCCTCTGATTATAATTCTAAGGCAAATCATGTAATTGGGATAACAAGGCAGGGGGGGAAAACCTAGAGGCCATGACTCTCAGAGGTATTTGAACTGGCTGGATGGTCTGAGTGGGGATTATGGCAGTTCACGGGGGGTTAGTTGGTATTACAGACTGAAACTTTTTCTCATCGAACACCATTTCATTCAAATAGGATTCTGATCTGGACCTGACCATAGTTTGTTCAAATAGTAAATAGAAGTGAAGGTCATCGATGCTTTATACTTCATCTTTGGGTAAAGATAGGTTCCTATCCAGGTAATATAATAGGTCTGGTATCCTTTCCTTTCCTTTGCACAAATTTTTTTTGGGATCAAACACAAACGCTACAAGTTCTGGATCAGGGTTCACTCTAGTGTAAATTTTCTTAGGATCCAGGATTTATGATTATGACTACTCTATGCTACTGATATTATTTATTGGAGTCACCAGGGTAAAATAAGTTTCAACCAATATAGGTGTCTAAAGCACTGTTACCCTCAGGGGTCAAAACTACAACTTTAATCATTTTCCCAGGGAATGTTTTTTTTCAATTTCATCCCCGACAACGGAACCAAGATTTTATCACTCTGTAAATTTGTCCTGTCTGAGAAAACAAATGACAAAGGTAACCTACAAACCAACTTTAAGACTAGAAACAATCCTTTCCAATCTAAAGAAGGCTCTCTCTGAGATCTAGTCTCTGATAGATAATGACATTTGGATTTTCGGCTAGATTTATGTGTTTGGGAAATGTTTCTGGTTTCACTGGCAAGGAAATACAGAACTTTGGGCTATGGAGTCAACCTCTTGAAAGCGAGAGAAATCAATGACTGGTAAATGAAACTTCGAGAGGATAAAGGCTAAATAGGCAATGGTATTTCAGTCTAAATGTCATCATGTATGGTGAAAGAAAAGAACACATAAAGCAAATCAGAGCACCATTAAAGATGAATTCTAAATTACTTATAAGAAAACACATATTTTAAATGGCTAAGTCTAAAGCATTGCGCGATGAATTTTAAACTCGTCAGAAGTTTCAATTTAAACAAAGAGAACCACAACGATAACACCCTCTCTGTGTGGCAAATAAGAGTGACATACTTCACAAAGGCTGTTGGAAAGGCAGTGACAAAAACTTTGTGCGACAAGTAAAATCAACCACAAGAGTCCACGATGTGGCTGCAAACAAAACAAAAGGCTTATTGCGGTAGGGAATCGTGAAGGACAATTCCGGCGCGGTACCAAAGTACTGGGAGACTCGTCATGAGATAGAGAATTTAGGCGCGGAAAGAAATTTCGCGTGACAGGAAGAAATTCCAAGGAAGAAAGGTTGACCGCGAGAAGAAATATCATCCAACATGTTATTTTGTAGCAAACTCCAACATGCTTTAAACAATGACTGAAAATGATGAAGGAGACACGAAAACTTGAATGAATAGACTCACAATATGAACGATGGAAATCAACGTTTCCACAACGAAGGGCTCCTGGACTTGCAGAAAAAACCACAGACAATGCACAAATCCAGAAAATAAAGGAGGGGCATGCAGGGTGACCAATATTTATACTTGAACAGGTAAGGAAAGGAATAATGGCAAAGGACGATAAATCCTTGGCGATGAGAAGTTTGGAAGCAGGTTGAATATTTTCGCAGCAAACTCGTGCGATGGGTACACTTCGAAGTGTGCAAAGTAGATATGATAAGAGAGGAAAAGTATACATGATATGAGTGCCACGATTTTTTACCTTTCTGACTACATAATTAGGTGATGATGTTCGTTATATCCATTGACGTGACCTTTCTCCCAACAAATTTCCTCGATCTCTGGCACGTAAATTCCCCTTTTTTGATAGGACTCAATCTTTTGGGAAAGGGACCTTTACAAATCGCACATGAATAATCATTACGCCCTTTCCTGACTCCAAGGGCCAGACCCGCTACTTGCTGATTTCGACCCATCCGTTATTCGGTCCCTGACCTCACACGCTTTGACACATGAACTATGACTCATCTAGGACCGAATGTAAAATCTACGGTTCTAACATATATCACATCACTCATCTTGATGCAATTATTTTGAGTKCTATGTTATCCTTTTGAAGTTATATTAAAAAGTGCATACATATGTCCTAGTGTACATGCATAAAAATATGAATAGTTGATTTATCCCCATTTGTTGTAGGAGACAAAGTCTACTAAGTCAAGATATACTAAATGTATAATATGTAGGAGTCGATTAGTAGCCAATTAGGTTGACCAACCAATCAAGTTAGTTACAACAATTGCAAATAACTTACCTCTAGTTCCAAGTATAAGTATGCATCAAACTATCACTGTACATGGAGATTCATATCATAAAGACCACCTATTTGTTGGTTATGTGGTTACTTGATTTTTATTCATCTATGTGTGTAGATAAATAGATAGATAAAATCYATATAATTKTTTTTGCTTATATTGTACAATGGATAATTAGATTGCACTGTAATCCCTTATGTTGCATTATGAGTTTCATTATCAATTGTAMTAGTTTGGGACACTGTATAAAAACATCTATGCATTGATGTTTTCAAAGAATGATATAATAGAGTGGTGGGAAATAAAATTAGAAAACTATATGAAATTATGAAAGAAGGAATTGGTTGAACCTCACGCAATATAGGGCACGATTCTTTATAGAAACTCGTGAAAATTCCATAAAGTCGCTACCACACAATATCAAGAAATTGTCAGAGATTAACATCATATGAATTAAAAAGAAGATATAAATTTGTATTTTAGACTTATAAATGTTGGAAAAATAAATCTAACATAGTGGTTTGAGAATATCTTAGAAATTTTTTGAAAGATCAAGAAATTGAAGAAACAACTTCACTAGATCACATCAAGAGAATATTTTAAACTAACTTGTGTAATAGTTTATTTAATTATTTGATGAATTTGTTCCATAAATTCCTTATAGATAAAGTGGAAGACCAAATTGTTCAAGGAAGGCCACTTCTACTACCACCATTGAGCATTGATTTGAAGAAATAGAAGGAAGAATATGATTTCTTCCTCAGTAAATAAAAGAGAAAAACATTTAAAATGGTAATGAACATTTTACTTTCCATCATCGACTTAGTGTAGAGGTTAAGGCCGACAATGGGGGGATAAATACTCATGAGACGAATTTGTAAACAAAAACCTTGTCATATCACTTTAGAAAATAAGGGAACTAGTAAAGAAAGAAAAGAAAATGGCCTAGGAGTGGGAGAAATCAAGCATTGATTGACAACAAAGAGAATATACCATGGATGAAGAAATGAAGAAAATATGATAAAATATTATAAATATTCAATCGAATTGTAGAATATAGAATGTGATAAATGATAACAAAGGAGGTATAACTTGGGAGAAGCCAAAAATAATGTAAATCCCCATTGATCTAGAAGAAACAAAGAAATAGGGTATCATCGAGTCTACATGATACAATCCCTACTTGAGTCGATGTAGGAGGATTGTAATGTACCGAGGATAATATGGGTTACTTAGGGAGGTACCCAAGGGGATAATGACTATAATGCATTCATAATCATGGAATAGGCCCACTTGGTAGTTGGTGGGTAATAAATTTTCCCATTAGGTAGTTAGAAGGAATGATATAATAATGAGGGGTAATTGGGATAGACCCTATGGAATACTTGTGAGAAAGTATAAATACACATGAGTATAATTGTATTGAGGTGTGATGGATGTGGTATTGTACAAGCTTGTATTGTGGAATGATTCCTTCCATAAGGAGTAGTTGATGGTGTTACCCTACCTTGAGGGTTATTTATATATTCTTATGCTCACTCTTGTGTGATTCATTTTATTGTTTCCTAAGTTAATGGTTTTTATCTTTTATCTACCAAGCTTTACTACAAGTGGTATGAAAGCTCTTTCTTGGGCAAAAAGTGGAAGATTTTATTTTTATTTTTGAAGCGTTTTCAAGGGAAAAATAGGGTGATGACATTCATATCCGTTCCTTTATATTTTTGTGCAAAATCTAAAGAAACCAATTGCATATTTGAATTCTCTTGAAAAATACCCAATTAAAAAAAAAAAACATCCAAATTGGAGTCCAAAAAGTAAAGATATCACTGATTTAAAATAATTTGATTTAGGGTTTTCAAGTGACAACCACGTGATTGCATAGTATATATATTTTTAAAAAGTTCTTAGATTTCTTACAAGTCACTGCCAATAGATGCAGAATGGCCATGGCATTTCATAATTGTTTTCACAATAGAGATTCCAATCAACATTGAGGGAGTTATGATTATTTCAAATTTGTTGCCTGCAACCCCTAGCTGCACAGAGGACCTCCATTGAATAGTAAGTGTTTTCTTCAAAATCATAGTTTTGTTTTTGGGTTGTAGCAAGAAAGATGTACTTTACATGCAAATTTTATGGCCTATTCTTGAAGAATACAAAAAATGGATAAATTCAAAACATCCATGATTTTAGAAAATTAATCTATACAAAAATCTAATGGACGATGTTGGCAAATGGTGGCACTGATATGGACTTAACAAAGTAGAGATAAATGTTATTTTAGATGAAGTATACGAGAATTTATTTTTAGACAAGTGGTCTCATTCTATGAAGAGGGATAATGAGAACACCAAGGGTTTATTTGTAGGTGTAAACTTCCTATTACAAGGTCATGGATATATTTACCAAGAGAAGGTTATTATTTCTATAAACCCTAGATAAAATAATTTCATCAATTTTAACTTGGCTAAAATCTTGAAAGTCCCTATAAACCATATTAAAATCACACAAGTTGAGGATGGGAATGTTCAAAATTTTCAAATTATGGAGATTACTATGGATAAATATATTTTGTTTTCATATTTTCATGTTATAGATTTAGAGGATGTGGGTATCATACTTGGATATCCTTTTATGGGATCAGTACGTATAGTTAATATTAATGTGCAAAATAAATTTATAAAACTTCGGTACAAGAAAAATAAAATCACACTACAAGATATTTCTATTACTAAACAAGAAAGGCCCAAGGTGGCACGTGAATAAGTCCTCGTAGATAAACTAATTGAAATAAATACAACACATTAGATAAAGAGTCTAAGGTTGAATTTAAAGAAGAGTCTATAGAAGCACCCAAAGGAGATCCCCAAGTAGGGCATAAAAATGAAGAAGAATCTATAGAGTTGTATTGCTCAAAGAAACCATAGTTTGACAACTTAAAGAAATAAGAACCAATAGACAAGTGTGTTGTATATTGCTACCCACACCGCCCTAAGAAACAATATTAATCAAGGAAATGCCATGAGCATTATAAAACATACTATGGACCATCGTGGAACCAAAAAGACACTCAATATAGAGGTACATGGAGGAATAAAAAAAATGAATGGAGATATTAAAGTAGCACACCAATAACAAGGAACCAAAGGAGCAACAAGAATCAAGATTGAGGTGGAAAGGTCATAGTTGGAACCCATGTCCACATTTCAATATATGATGGATTGATGCTTGTGCTTGGTACAATTTAACTATATTGCATAGAAAATTGTATTATATGGCTTCCACTCATGTTTTGAGGATAAAACATGCAAAGGGGGATGTAATATAATGTGCCTAGGGAGGATAATATGGGGTACCTAGGGAGGTACCCAAGGGAGATAATGAATGTAGTGTGGCCATAATCATGGAATATGCCCATTTGGTAGTTGGTGGGTAATAAATTGACCCACTGGGTAGTTAGAAGGAATAATTTAATAATGAGGGATATTTGGGAGAGACCCCAAGAAATACTCATGATAAAGTATAAATAAGCATGAGTATCATTGTATTGAGGTGTATTGGTTATTGTATTGTAAAAGCATGGCTTGTGGAGTGATTCCTTCCATAAATAGTAGTCAATGGTGTTACCCTACCTTAATAGTTCTTTCCATATTCTTATGTTCATTCTTGTGTGATTTCATTTTATTATTTCTAAAGTTAAGGCTTTTTATATTTTACCTACCAAGCTTTGCTACAAGAACTAGCAAGGTGTGGAAGTGGAACCACTTTCAATTGTGCCTTAAGTTAGAAACATTAGAGCATTGAGTCGATGAGATCCTAACCCTATCTAGATTGAGGTTGGAGGGCCTACCATATATTATAGTCCAAAATGCCTTATCTGTGCATAAACGACATTGGCCCTTCCTTTTGCATACTTTTCCAAAATATTACTGAGGCTTCCTCTTAAAAAAACCATTTTTTGGAGACTGTACGGTCCCTGCTGAACTAATAGCCTGCATACACACGCAAGTTGCATGCTAGTTAGCCCGCGTACATATGCATGTTGCATGCTAGATAGCTCGCGTTTACCTCCAAAAGTTGCAAAAAATAAAAAATTGCATGGAATTCAGCCGAGTTTACGGGCTATGGAGGGTTTACTAACCATTTTACCCTTTGTATCATGTCCCCAAACTGAATAACCATATTTTTCTCATATAAAAAGAGGTCTTGGGGTGTCATTTATGAACATAAGCAAGATGATAAGAAAACTCTGCCAAAATCCCTTCCCTTTCTTAGCCCAATTTTTTCATCCCATTTTAAGTTTCAACCTTAGTCTTTCCCTCCAGCCTTTCTCCTTATGCAACCCCTCCTCCTTCCCTTGGTGATAAGTTGGTTGCGAGAAGCTAACGTGGGATTGATGCACTTGGAGCCACGACAGAGGATCCCAGACCTGGTTCGTGGAGTGGTTGCTGACAAAGGTTGTAATCCATTTTGTATTGAAATTAAATAAAAGAGTTCGTCCTTGTCCCAAAATCTTATGTTTGCATGCTTTTGTTAATTTATGAATTTATATCTATGTCTAAACTTTGAAGGTGATTAGTATAGATTGCATATATTGTAACATTGTGTTCCTAATATTTTGCAAGTAGATTCACGACCTAGGAGGTGGAAACAGGCGAAAGAGGTCTACGCCAACCACAAGGACTAGAAGTGCACACATTAACCCTCTTTCCTTTCTCTCGTCACTTTGTTTAGATGGGTTTGGGGTAGCTTAAGGGTAGAACAATATTTTAAGGGAATTCATCGCTCTGCTTTTACCTATACCCGATATAGGGGGATTTTCCCCGCAACAGAATTGGCGACTTCACTGGGGAGTCTCTCTAGGGTCTTAGTGGGAGATTTTGGTTTGATTTGGTTTTTTCAATTTCTTTTTTAGTTTTCCAAGTTTATTGAGTCAGTTAGGATCTCTGGTCACCTTCCAGGTGCTTACCAGTCTTCCCTACCCAGTTAGTTATCCAAAACTTTTTTTTCTTTTTGAAAGTTTGTAGAGGTGTATGTGTGTTTTCCTTTTTAGATATTGCGTACATACGCGGTCTACTTAGTATACAACCCACATACATACACAAGTTGCTTGTGCTTAGCACATGTCTCTTTGTTTTGGAAGGTTTAAAAAAAAAAAAAGACTTTTTCTTTCCTAGCAAGAACCTTTGTGATTCTTAGGTGTTCTTGAACTCTTCAAGGTCTCTAGTAATTGTCTTGGCCTGGATTAAAGATTTGGTTTATGTTGCACTTTGTAAAGAACCCAATTGTTTCTTTTTCTTTTATTTGCTTCGAAGGTTTAGGGTGAACTTTTAAGCGTTATATCCTCCTGTGGATTCTAGTGAATCCCTGCATTCAAGCAGTGGTTTAGGGTATGTGTTAGTCTTGGGTTTATTTTCTCTTTACCTTGTTACTGCTTTGAAAAACAAAAAGTACCATTTACTTGTGTTTTTTCTTTTCTAAGCATTTCAAAAAATCAAAAAACTGTTGCATTTAGTTATGCATTTTGTTTGGTAGTTGTAGCATAGATTGTTTATTACAAAAGAAAAGAGTTTCATTTCCAAAGTTCCTTTTGTGATATTTCCTTGAAAGTTTAGTAGTTTGTATCTACATTGTAAAACAAAAAGCGCATTCTAGGAAACTTCTTTCATTTTTAGGATCTTGGACTACTTTACTTCGAAAAGCTTGCATTTNAGTTTCATTTCCAAAGTTCCTTTTGTGATATTTCCTTGAAAGTTTAGTAGTTTGTATCTACATTGTAAAACAAAAAGCGCATTCTAGGAAACTTCTTTCATTTTTAGGATCTTGGACTACTTTACTTCGAAAAGCTTGCATTTACAAAGATTTAAAAGCTATTTTTCAATAGTGGAACCTAGTTTTCTTTTGCACAAATTATCTAAAGTTTTATTTCTTCTCTTTCATCTTTTGTAAACATGATAAGTTGCACGTCCGTACCCTTTTGAGTAAATCAATCCAATTAAAATCAACGATTAACACTTAAAATCAACTAGACTTTTGTTTGTAGTCTATGCTCTAGGGCCTTGAATAAGGTGTGGAGAGGAAACTCTTCAAGGCTTCCTAAACAAACATAAGAGTCTTTGATAGGGAGTGTTAGAGTCCAATTTTGTAATATTCATCCGGGACCCCCCTCTAACATAGAGGCTAAACACGAGGTCACGTGATAAAAGGTAGAGGATATAACCCCTCCAAAGCCAGATCAAGCATAGTGGGGATTGGATATTGAGGGTCGTTCTTACGAATTACACTGATTGCATTTTACTATGGATCCTTGTGGACCTTGAATCTGTTCTAGATCCTCAGTTTTCTTCCAGACCATTTTCCTTTGGTACCCTTGAAAGGCTTCGGAATTTGTTATCCTTCTCATTACGATCAACCCGATTGTCGACTGTACCCACCTAATGACTAATTGCGAGCTGGAAACCTAGTTGCCTATTTTTAGGGACTTACACGGGTGACTACAGGGGTATACCACGGTACCTAGGGAAGAAATCTCATTGCGCTTTGCAGAGTATACTCGGAGGGTGTTTC
The DNA here is from genome assembly GCA_010110895.2 of Picea sitchensis. NCBI lineage: Eukaryota > Viridiplantae > Streptophyta > Pinopsida > Pinales > Pinaceae > Picea > Picea sitchensis. Next base: position 117,964 of record SNQJ01S0003006.1, read on the forward strand.
CGTGTTGGAGTTACACTTGCACCGGTAAGTTGCTCTAGTTTCGATTGACGTAATTGTTCTTCATGCTAGTCAGTTGTTTGTTTGATTTGTCGTTAGGAAACTTTTAGTGTGTGCTCTGTGTTTCATGCTAGCTCAACCTTAGGTTGTTGTTTGATCATTTCACAAGGTTGAAGATAAATAGCTCCATCATTCACGTAGGCTTCATGGACTATCACCGGTAACTTTGGAGCCACCTCCACCACCATTGAGGCCCAGGATAGATCAAGAGGGTTAAGTTGAAGCGACCATGCTACAAGAAACTGTACTCAAGCCAAATCCTAGAGAAGACTTTCCAGCACTGGAGGAGTTTACCATTTCTGACCTTGAAGTTGAAGGCTTTAGTCCCGCAAACCCTCTGATCATCGACTTATTAGTGCCACTTCTTATTCAGATAGTCCTGCCTCAGGTGACTTCACCTGAACGTCAGTTTGTTAGACGAACGACGATGGAGGCAACTAGTGCTACTTCTGTTGGGAGTCCTCATACTCCCATCCCAACTGTCATGGAAGGAGGTGTCACACCTCCTCCCCTACCTCCACCTATCAGGACCACGACTGTCTGGACAACCACTACTCTGGGCAGTGGTACAATCCCGTCAACTGCTTTGACCATGGTTCCTTCTATCCACAACGTGTCTGGTGCTCCCTTTTCATATGAGATGCCCAATTTTGATTCTAGTTTAGTCCTAACCTACTCTACTATACAGACTATTGGTCTGGGGATAGTGAGCTCTAATTCTCCATTACAAGGATCTATCACGGGCACCACTTCCCTTTTCAACACTATCCCTTACAGTGGGGGTCATATCCCTCCTCTATCCCCTTCGCTTGGAGGTGATTTCCAACAACCGATTGGGCTAAAACCAACTCTAGTTTATTAAGTGGGGGGAGTCATGGACCTCAATCCTACATGAATCCAGTAGGATCTATGCCTTTTTTTTTGTTCGGTGCATTTGGAAATAATTATTTCTCATCGTCTGATTTCTCGGCAGGGGGAAACCCCATTTTTGGTCAACCAAACACTATGCAAGGTTTCATTCCTTCACATGGAGGGATGACGAGAGTTTACTCCTCACAAGATATTGAGAATCCCTAGTAGGGCTCGTTTCCATCGCAAGGCATGTCGGTCGGGGGAAACCCCTCCCACACTCATTGGAACCCCATGAATGGTTCAATACCTATGCAGGAGGGTCGGATGGGGGCATCCCCAACCAAGGTCCATGGAATACTATGTAGGGAKAAATCCTTACACAAGGCATGTCAYCCAACTAAGGGAATCGACCAATGATGCAGAATCAAATGAAAGCTCCTTTTACTAGATAGGTCCACCATGGTATCTACCAAAACCTTKCCCAACAACCAAACTTTTTGTGACAACCCGGTGCCAGCCAAAATCCATGCCCCTCTTTTAATTTGAATCCACCACAACCAAGACTACCTTTCTTGGMAACTAAGCATTTGCGAGACTTGTCAATACTRTTGAACAACCTGATATGTCACGATCCACATTGGCCCCCCATGCTTACTAAGTTTCCCTCGAAAATCCCTAAGTTCAAAGGCAATCCTGGAGAAGATCCAGGTGATCATGTTACCACAATTCAATTATGGTGCTCATCCAACTCGTTAAAGGATGATTCCACTCAGTTGTKTTTGTTTCAACRCACTCTTATAGGGGGTGCCATGAAATGGTATATTGAGCTCGAAATCTTGAAGTATGCTTACTTTAATGACTTGGCTATGGTCTTCTTAAACCATTTCCAGTTACTAGTAAGATACGATGTCGACACCGAGTTTTTGGCCAATTTCAAGCAAACAAAAGTCGACCATATCTCATATCACCTTCGAGAATGGCGACGACAAAAGAGTTTGATCAAAGTTAAGGTCCCTCCTTCTTTTTTACTCAAGTGGTTCCTAAAGTCCTTGGTTCCTTGTGTTTCCAAATACATTGCGACGTCCAGATTTTTTTTACGAAGAAGAGGCTATCATGAGAGTTGAGCAACTGGAGTTTATTTACTCTCAATCTGGTATGCTATACAAGATCTTGTCCAACACACCATAGTCAACTTTCGACAATACCAAAAAAAAGTCTAGGCCTCACACTGATGGCATAGTAGGCTCAGCACAGAGCAAGTCCATAGATTAGTTGACTAATCAATTACAACAGTTATCGATTCAATAGATTGTGGCCAACCAAACTCCCAGTTCACCTGCCCCCGTAACCCAAACGTCGGATGTACATAGTGTGCAATCGATAAATCCCAAGGGTAACCAACAAAACATGAGAAAGAGTAAATCAAAAAACAAGAAGGGTAAGGGGGATAAGAAGGTTGTGAATAATGTTGGTGAGGGAAAAAATGAAAAGAGAAAGGTGAATTTTCTGTGTAAGATTTGCACAGACGACAACTGGACTCACAAATTCCATTGGCTTGAGGAAGCCCAAAAGTTATTGGCACAAAAAAAACCCATTGTGCTAACCAAACCTTTTCCACAAGGGAAAAATTTGACTCAAGCTTCCTCATCCACCAACGCGCCTGGGGAAATCAAGGAGCTCCCGCACCTAATGCTAACAACGAAGCCGCAAACATTTATATGATGAAATACAAAGCTAATATATAGACTAGGGCTCATAATTACAGGATGCCAGAATATGTTGAGAAGGGAAAAGAGGCATCCAACCCATTGAACCCTCTTCAAATTTAGAAGACTGTGGGAGGAAACCATGAATCACATCCCTAAGGGTGCATTCAAAAAGGATTCACACAACCCAAATGCAAGGGTTTCTCAGAATTACTCCATCATGGAGGATCTGGCACAAACTCCTTGTGCAATGTCCCCTCTGGAATTCCTCTAGAGTTTCCCCTCACAGAGGAAAAAATTGTTGTCTTCCTTGGGAGCGGCCGAGATTACTAACTCAAGAATGATCATTTTTGACTCTACATATTAAATTTTTTATCTTCCTCACCACATCTCTTTTCAGATAGTAGTGGTGTATGCCACAAAATCGTTGACATAAAACATTTTTCGTACGGTGGTTGATGAGGGTGACTTGACTTGCATGATGTCGTTGGCATGTTGGAAGGCCATTGGCTACCCGATTTGTCTTTGGCGCCCATGTTGCTAACCGCATTTGACGATCAATCTTTTAGACCACATGGCATAATTCCCTCCTTCCCCATGAAGTTGGAGGGAAAAACTGTGTGTATCGAAGTAGAAGTAGCCGATGCGCCTCTCAAATACAATCTTTTGTTAGGGTGGAGTTGGACATATTCTATGACAACGATTGTATTCACCATTTTTCATGTCTTATGTTTCCTCACGAAGGCCGGATCATAACTGTTGATCAGTTATACTTCTCCCGTCCTGACCCTTCATCGGGGGCATCCACGGTCTCGATGTTTGACAACCCRTAGGCAAGTACCGTCAACTTAGGTGCCAGATTGTTTCCATCTTTAATGGGAAATTTTGATTATCCACCGCTTGTTAATGATGTTAAGTTTATTTCAGTTGTTCCCGACTAGCCAAAGGTTGAGATCTTTCAAGTCACGTCTTTTAGAACGAGTTACTTTAATGACCCGTGGATTCTACCTTCCCCATCGACTTTGATGGAAGGGACAGGGCACTCTAGAATGGAAATGCCCTTATCTATTGTTGGGGTTGCGTACAATACTTTCTAGAAAGCCTTGGCCAACCCTGATTCGGCTCCCCCATAGAATATAGATACCGTTCTCGAGCGTATTTGGGCTCAAGACTCTCTCGCCGCTTACGACCCTTTGGAATTGGTATTTCCCTCTGACGAGGAGATCCCGGAGGCAATGACTGGGCCAAATAGACCTTGGGATTATATTCACCACAGATCTTATTTCTTACCTAAGATGAAGAGAATAGAGGCATGAGAGTTCATTACGAATGTGAATAAAGAATCCCCTTGCCCCGTTAACTCTCTGGCCATGCACAAAATATATGCCGAGGGAAACATGGAAAGTATAGCTGAAACAATTCCTATCGACATCTCTATAACCCTTGACTTCATGCAAAATGTCTTCGTCGGACCAGATTGTTCCCCCAAGGAAATTTGGATCTACATGAAATTATTTAAAGAGTTTTCCGACTCCTTTGCATTCTCTTATGAGGACATGCCAGACATTGACTCATGTATCATTGAACATGAGATCACAACTTACCTCGATGTTAAGCCTGTCCGACAGAAGCTTTACCCAGTCAATCCTCGCAAGGTAGCGACGATCAAGGCTGAGGTAGAGAAACTCATCAATGTTGGTTTCATCTATACTATGTAATGGACAGAATGGGTGTCGAACCTTGCTCCTGTCAGCAAAAAGAAAGGTATGATCTGCATGTGTATGGACTTTCGTGACCTGAACAAAGCGTGCCCAAAAGATAATTTTCCAACCCCATTCATTGACTAGATTGTCGATGAATGTGTCGGTTGTGAGGTCTTTTATTCTATGGACCATTTTTTCGGGTACAACCAGATTCATATCAAGCCTAAGGACCAACATAAAATGAAATTTGTTTGTCCTTGGGGTACATTCGCATACAAAAAAATTCCTTTTGGTCTTAAGAATGCTGGAGCCATTGAGCCACTTTTCGGCGGGCCATGTCATTTGTTTTCCACAACCTCAAAAACATAGTTGAGGCGTATCTTGATTATCTGGCATCACATTCTCGTAAGAGTTCTGATCAGCCCTCCCATTTACAACTTATCTTTGAGAGGTGTCGCTACTATTAGATTCACCTAAATCCAAATAAGTGTAGTTTTTACATGACATCAGGACGCTTGTTAGGTTTTATCGTGTCAACTAAAGGGATCATGATCGATCCTATTAAGGTTGAGGCAATAGTTCAATTGCCTCCCCCATGAACAATCCCCCAGTTTCAAAGTCTACAAGGAAAAGCCAACATTCTTCGGCGTTTTCTTTCCAACTATGTCGAGATTACTAAAGGGCTTATGCGTCTCTTGAAAAAAGGTGTCACATTTTGTTAGGATGAAGCAACTCAATGCTTTGTCGAAGCGTTGAAACATGCTCTGAAGTCTACCCTTCTGCTTAGTCCTTCAAATTATGGCAAGGATTTCTTGTTGTATTTGGTTTCCACAAAGTCAACTATTGGCATGGTCTTGGTCCAAGAGGATGATGCGCTCAAAGAACATGTCATCTACTATCTTCACTGAGGCTTGGTAAGAGCATAACTCAACTACACACATGTTGAGAAACTTACTTTGACAGTTATTCATGCTGTCCAACGGTTCCGTCATT
>SNQJ01S0003007.1:0-17882 GCA_010110895.2 Picea sitchensis
AACAAAAAATCTTCAATAATGCTGCATCTGACGATACATCTCTTCATGGCACATGAGTTGACCACTAGTGCTAAATTGGCGGTCAATAGGGAGGACACATTCGAGGTTTCCGAGAGAACATCAAATCAGATCCAAGGAAACCCTTCCGACCCATTTAACAATAGGCTAGGACGATCAGTTTGAGACACATATCAGTCGATTTCGACGGTGGAATCACTAGGGCGCGGTTTTTCAGTATCATAGGGGTGCATTCCCCTAGTGGGATCCATCCAGGGTCCAGACACACCAGTAGAGGGGTCGATCAGTCACCAAGACTAAGAGGGACAACATGACACACTATTCGAGACAATTTCTAGGCTGATTCGAGACATCTAGCCACTAGGGAAAACTCTCCTGACTTGCAACAATTACCATGTGAGCTACCATATCTCCAGATTATCCATTGTTCCCGTAGTGCTGATCTATTATCGAGTATTATTGTTTAGTTTGTGTTGTCGTCCTTATACACACTTGCAAACGTGAGCTAAGTCCTGCTCACTTAATGTGTCCTTGGAGGCACAATGCCTAGGTTCAAAGCCCACGTTGTCACTTTGAATTGAACCTCTTCCGTCTAAGCTTACTCCTAGGGAAGCCAAGGGGGGTAGACCCTAGTTTCTAGATGAAATTAAACGTTTGAGTTCTAGGAGTTGGTTTTAATTAATTAAAAGGTTGGGGGAGAGATCTAGCCTATGATGCAAAGACAACAATGCAATGTGCAACATTATAAGATGAGAAGCAAGCCTTTTCCTAGGAAAACTAAGATTAGTGCCTAAGATTGGGCAAGGGGTCAACTAAAGTTTGAGGGAGGTTAATTACAATGATTACACAATATTACAAATAAATAGGCTACTTTACAAGAAGATTAGATACAAAGAGTTACAACTAGATACAAGATGAATAGATGATACAAAGAAAGATACAATGATTTACAAAGACACTAACTGAATTTGCTTGTATGTGCAGGAAATTAAAGATACTCAAAATGAAACATTCACCAACACATCAAGCCTATCATGCTCAACAATAGAATGTCTCCCAAAGGTATGCATGATTCTATTGTGATTGCCTTCAATGGCAACAAGTTTACACAAGATCCAACAAGAGAGTGCCTCCAAAAAGATGTGCAACTTCTCGAGGGACCCAACAAAAGAGATGAACACATCACTCAATAAGAAAGAAATGCTTAAAGGGAAAATGTCTACAAGCACAACTATGACTACTTAGATATTAATCCACAACACATAAATTAAACTTGCATAAAACGTAAATGTGAAATGAAAGTTGCTTGCAAGATACTTAAGTGCCAACCACAAGTGATTTACCAAGTTGATGCCCAAAGTTGTATAGTGGATTAAGGAGTTGATTAAGAGTTATTAGGTGAAGAGTGGCTCCTAGCTAAGTGTCAACCCAATACTCCCCCCGCTTGTACGAAGTAACTGTTGGGTGCTCAAGAAGTATGGAAACAAGGCCTACCCTAACTCCACAGATCATCCCAAGGGAAAAAAGTACTTCCACAAAGGATGTTGAGTGCCACGAGACCGTCCCCGGCCAATCACCTTCCATTGCTTCCTCTAGTCCTCGTTTAAATGAAAAAGTTGGGTCAGTAGAGGTGTCCTATTTAGTCTAGTTGATTATTAGGCCTATGGACTAAGTAAATTTTAGTGTTTAGGTGTGTAAAAGTGATATTTGCTTGCCCAAAAAGTGTGAATTAGTGTCAAAACCGAAATATTAAAGGTTACCAAAATGAAATCCTAAACCATAAAATTATTACTTGGAAAGCATGTAAAGAACTTGAAAGAACTTGCTGAAATGAAAATACACCATTTACATGCCCATATTTGCTTGCAAATTAAAAAAGATAAATGCTTAAGAACCAAAACTTGCAAGTAAAGAAATATCAAAGCACAAGATTAATCCTATGCCTCCATGGGATTAAACTAGCATTAGTTGTGTGAGATCTACTTCTAGATAATTTTAATCCATGAGCATAAACACAATAGAAATAGATAACTAAGCTATCCTTACGATTTTGGGGGTTGTCTATGCCAACTTTAAATTCAAGGTGTAGGCAACTAAAGAATGAAAGAAAAACTTGAGAGGAAACATGAAATACAAACCACTCACAATGGCACAAGGTGGAGGCAAGCCTTCTTATTTTGTGCCAAAGGGGGCTGGAAAATAAAAAGGGCTAAACTAGAGCAACCTAGCCACACAACCTTGTCCTAATGACAAGTGGGACAAATAATGAAAGAAAAACAGTAACAAAAAATTAAAAGAGAATGCAAGCCACTTGGGGACCCTCTTTGGACTTGCTATAATGCTTAGAAGAGAGAGAGAAAAGGTTGGGAATCGTTACCCAATCCAAGGAGGGGTCCTTTGTGTGTTTGTGATTGAAAATGGACAACACTTCCCTTAGATATGGAGAGAACCTGCAAAAAACAACAAACTATTGTTTGCTGAAAATGCTGCAAAACACACACTAAAGTCAAGAAAATTTCTGTTTTTCAACAGAAAATTTCTGCATAAAAATTTCAGAATATAAAATGATATATTGACCTATCTAAGAGTGTTAGCAAACCAAGATTTGAATATGTATGAGAATAAATAGAAACTAATAAAGAAAAGAGTTTAAGTTAGGTTATGAAGAAGAGCTTCCAACTTGAAGCCAACCTTACAAACCCTTGAAACAACATGCAACTTGTGAAGCCAATGTGAGATAAACAAGTAATACAAACTAATTTGCACCACTTACTATCCTACTCAAGTATATCTACAACTACACTATTGCATGATCTATCTAAACAAACTAATTTGTTTTAGATATCTACTCTAGATCTCAAATAAAGAAACACATGGAACAAAATCACCTCCAAAGCATGTGCACCAAGACAAAATCTCATGTACACCAAGGTCCTCCAAAGCTCTTTCTTATTACCGAAATGAGGAAGTTGCAGCAACTAATTGCTACAAGCTCCTCTCCAAAATAGTGAAAGAATGACTGAAAGCAAAATGGAAGATGAGAGAGGGATGAGGAAATAAAATGGTAGCATAACAATAGATCAAGAGATGGTGAGAAATGAGTGAGGGAGGGTTTTTATTTATACTTGGGAAGACAAAGTTACCCCTCTTGGATGAGAGCCAAGTGTCAAAACCCAAGTCAAAGTGATGATCTCAAGGAGGGGGGGCACAACTCTAGGGTTTTGGCATAGATAGATGAAGTGGAAATGAGTTGGAGTGAGTTGGAAAGGCTTTGACAAGTCAAATGATGAGTTGTAGGGTTTAGGGAGGTGCACCAAGGGATAAAATAAGTCTCCCATTAATTTTTTTTATATTTTATTTATTTTTTGGAGACTTTCTAGAAGGGGGGCACACCTCTCTAGGGAAAGTGACGTTTTTGCTTAATGGCTAGGTGAGTGGGTGATGTGAGGGTTGGAAAAGGTTAGGAAAGTGTTTTTTCATCATCTCCCACCTTTACTTTACTCAATTTGCTCAATATTACAAAAATTGACATTTTTACCATGTCAAGCTTAACAATTAAAATTGTTGTTTTGACTGACTTGGACTCCCTATGGACAAACACCTAGCAAAAGTTGTCCAATTGAGCTGAAAGTTGGTCCAAGGGTGTAGGGGGTCTCATTCCATTTATTTTGAGCAGAAATACCCCTAGCAAAATCCCAAGGACCTAGTTTTTACATTATTTATCAAAAAATAAATAATTAAATTACCCAACCTTAGACAATTTTAATTAATTAAAAAAAACTATCTAGACTCGATGGAATTCCGCAAAACTTCTAGAGATGTCTTACATGGTCATTTACATCATTCCTAAACAATATTTACCAGAGGATGACACCATTAGAACACCTTTCACCACTTTGGAGGAATTACGTGTGGGAGTGAAAAACTCAAGGGAAATTAATAAGGCTGGTTAGGCCAAATTAATAACTTGAGGAAAAAAAACACTCAGTGAAAGGGAATATCCTAATGAATAAATCCTAAGATAACTGTCCTAACTATGATCCATGCAAACCTATTACATTATCATCCCACGTAGGGGAGCGAGAATTCCAATTACAAAAACATGTGCTGGAGGCCAAAAATGCCTTGCAAAACCAAATAGCCTCTAACTTGGTAGCATCCGATGATGCATATCTTCATGGTACATGGAGTTGACCCCCTAGTTAAATAGGTGGTCAACAATTTGCTTATCGTATTCCAACTAAGATCCTTTTGTCATTGATCTAGCCGAGTGATTCATTTTATCCAGCCGCATTCGACATTTGTACTCTGCAGAGATATCATAATATAAGCTTTGCAGTCTTTTGTCATAATTTTTATTTATGCTCATTTATATGTTGTAAACCATTAATCATACACACATATTAGCAGAGATTTCTAGACTAACCGAATCATGGATATTACAGTGGTATCAGAGCTTTAGTCCTGCCAGCCTGTGACTAAAGACGATGAGTGCAATAGAGGACCCAGGGGGCCGCGAGCATGTAGGTGACGAATGTTAAGGTTTTAAGCTATTATTAGGTTTATTTTCAATTCACTAGATAACCATAGCATAGATAAGATCATCGAGAAATACACAATCACAAGAGACACATCATTTATCCTGGGAAACCCTCATGGGGGAGAAAACCTAGCAAAAACTTCCTTAATATAGATAGCCAATACAATGCCAAGAGAATAAACCAAACAATACAGAAAGTCCTCTCCCAANAATCACAAGAGACACATCATTTATCCTGGGAAACCCTCATGGGGGAGAAAACCTAGCAAAAACTTCCTTAATATAGATAGCCAATACAATGCCAAGAGAATAAACCAAACAATACAGAAAGTCCTCTCCCAAGTATGCACCTCTCTTTCTCTTCCTTCTTCTCCAACTGCAGCTCCAAACTTGCGCTCTGATGAACAAGTGAGTGAGTGAACAAATGAGGCACTGACCTCTCTTATTTATACAATCTGGCAGGTGTGAACTGAGGTGTCTTTTCACTGGAAGGGACGACTTCTCATTCTGGGTGGTTATATCCACTTTAATATATTCTGGGGGCCGACATCTCATTTAGCCTATTACAATTAGGGTTTGACCAATCCGCAAAAGGGGATTTGGTCATTTACAATACCCGACATGATCAATCCACATAAGGGGATTGATCTAATGAATAATACATCAATAATAAATAGAATACTCTTTGCAGTTACAATATTTCAACACTCCCCCTTAACAAGAAGGGTATTCTACAACAACATCAGGCAAGAGAGAGGGCATCATCATCAACAACATCTTGGAACACTAACTGACATATCTATAAATCATCGGAAGTTTTTCTCATCATCAATATCATCATTCACGACAGGGAGCTGGAATGGCATCATCATCCTCATCAACATGAGGCTAAGGTAACATCATCATCATCTTCAGCGTGAGGCTAAAGTAACATCATCATCTCCGGCATGAAAGATGAAATAACATCATCATCATCATCATAATCATCTTCAACAAGGAGCTGAAGTGGCATCATCATCATCATCTTCAACAAGAAGCTGAAGTGGCATCATCATCATGATCTTCAATAAGACGCTGAAGTGGCATCATCATCATCAACTGCATCAACATGGATTAGTATAACACTAATACATCATCATCATCAATAACAACACAAGGTTGATACAACATAAAAAACAACAATATCACACCACAAAGACTGGAGCATCATCAACAACAACATCACAACACGAAGGATGGAGCATCATCAACAACAATAACATCATGACACAAATTCTGGAGCATCATCAACAACAATAACATCATGACACAAATTCTGGAGCATCATCAACATCAACACTAGGTTGAGAGTCTTCAGCATGAGGCTAACATCACAACATGAAGCTGGCTACACAATATCATTAGCACAAAGCTAGCATCACAGCACGAGGCTGACACACCATCACATCACGAGGCTGGCATGTCATCATCACGAGGCTAACATCACAACACTTAAGTTGACACATCATCACAACACGAGGCTAACACATCATCATAGCACAAGATTGGCATATCATCAACACGAGGCTTCCATCACAACACTTAAGCTGACACATCATCACAACATGAGGATGGCACATCATCACAGCACAAGGCTGACATATCATCAACATGGAGCTGACATCACAACACTAGGCTAGCACATCATCACATCAATTAAGCTGGCCATCATCACAACAATTAAGCTGACACATCAACACAACAATTAAGATGGCACATCAACACAACAATTAAGCTGACACATCAACACTACTCCCCCTTTCAAGGGAGGTCCTTTCAGACTATACCAATCTTATCTCGAAAGTGCTCAAACTTTACACGAGATAGAGGCTTGGTCAACACATCAACAACATGTTCATCTGTGCTAACATATTGGAGTTTTATGGCTCCTCTCTGCAACATATCATGAATGAAGAGATACCAGATCTCTATGTGCTTTGACTCATCATAGAACACAAGGTTCTCCATCATATTTATACAACTCTAGTTATCACATGAGATCACAGTGGCTTCCATCTCCAGATCAAATAGATCTTTCAACAACATCCGAAGCCATATGACTTCACAACTGGCGGAACATGCAACAATGTATTCCACTTCTTCCATGCTCGGAGCAATGTTGAATTACTCCCTACTCTTCCATGAAGTCATAGCTGACCCCAGACTGAAACAACATCTTGAAGTGCTCTTTTTATCAGAAGCACTTCCAGCTCAATCTGAATCAGTGTAACCACTTAGGATGAAGTCACGATCTCTAGTATAATAGAGACCAAAATCCAACGTACCTTTAAGGTATCTCATCATATGTTTTGCAACAACAATCTGAACACGTATGGGTTCTACCAGATACTGACTCAAGGAAACACATATATCTAGCCTGGTATTCGTCATATACATCACTGAACCAATAATCTGTCTGTACAGAGTAGCATCAACCAATTATGACAAGGTATCTACCAGGAGTTTCAACTTCGTTTCCATGGGTGTGTACATGGATTTATATTTCAACATGTCTAACCTCTTCATTTTAACTGCATACTTCCCTTGGTTAACGATGATCTTCTCTGTGCTTTGCCAAACTTCAAGACCTAAGAGATAATGCATTTAGGTCTTCCATCAAATTCTGTAGCGGGCTTCTTCTGCAATCTGTGATGATATTTTCTTTATCTTGTTAAGAATACATTATTTACATATAGTAGTAACATCATTTCCTCATCATTCATAACCTTGAGATAAAGGTTAGAATCAACTTTACTCTTGGTAAAGCCCAAGCTCATAAGGAAACTGTCAATTCTTCCATACCAAACCATAGTAGCTTGCTTCAACATGTACAAAGCTTCTTCAACCAACAAACATGAACCTTTCTATATTCAATCTTCAAATCAAAATTTCTCATTACATTGTACCAATCTGGTACACTTGCTCAGCTGCAACTCAATCTACACAATCATGTGCTAGCTCTATGTGCTCTCTGCAAGACACTATCTGTCTTACTGCCTGAGAGTATATCCTCTCCTCTTTCTACAACTGTTCCTTCTGTAACCTATGAGTAACTCTTTTACTTCATCACGACAACAACTTCATCTGAAACTGAGAGTGGCTCAATAACTGGTATTGAATCTAGCTCTTTTTCTTTCATGGAGGTAACTTTATCTCTCATTGTAGTCATGTCTCCATGACCCAACTAATGTAATGCAACAACTGCCACTTGATTTTAAATATGGGAATTTCTTCCCCTGCATCTCATACTATATATGAATCATGGTTGTTCTGGTTGTCTTCATAAATACTAGAACTATTTCTTCAATAACTGGAGTAAGTGTCTCGTCATAGTATTCTCCCTCTTGTTGGGAGAATCCTCTAGATACACAATGAGCTTTGTACATCTGCAACATGCTTGATCTGTATAGATCAATTTTGGAAGTCAATACTGACTTCTCTTTTAGTCTCACAGAAGAATTCATATCCTAGTCTTTCTGACTGGCTTCTTTCTTTGTTATTGAAACAAGGGAATCTTCCCAGGAGATTTCATATCTCCTAGAAGTTTTTGAAGCTACGATCTAGTCTTCTCACGACATCTGTCTCCCAATCCTGAAGTTGTCTCTTCATCTGATCCTTTCTAAGATCAAACTTACTCTCAATTTCTTCTGAGTCTATAAGGACTTCATCATCTCTTACAGGATATACTTGGTGTTGAATACCAAGTCTAAATATGAAACACATAGTCAGGCTTCAAACGAATTCTGCTTCTCGTCAAGGTGACTTCATTAGCCTTTGAACAATTCTACTGAGAGTTCTTGTTCTAATGTTNTCATCTCTTACAGGATATACTTGGTGTTGAATACCAAGTCTAAATATGAAACACATAGTCAGGCTTCAAACGAATTCTGCTTCTCGTCAAGGTGACTTCATTAGCCTTTGAACAATTCTACTGAGAGTTCTTGTTCTAATGTTTGGTCATCTTTGGAGCCTTCTGTTCCTTACAATCAATCTTCATATGAGATACTTTGAATCTCAAAAGGTAGCTTCTTCTTCATCTTCTTTGGTACATGAGTGTATATGGTCATGTACATAGTCTGCTTCATATCTCATCTAATATGTTGCCTTCTTGCAACCTTCACTATAGATTCCTCAGGGTTATCACCTGTGACCTGAAACAAGGTCAACAAAACAACAAACAAGAATAATACTCTTTTGATAATAGTAGATAAAACAATAGCACGAATAATCATCACAGTAGCTCCTTTAGAGCTATCACTTGTGACCTGTCTGAAGCAAAGATCAAAAGTAAGAAGTACAATACGAAATGAGGTCAACACTCTTATAGTGTTGTGATCAAACATTCCTCCATGGCAACTTGGAACTAACACAAGAAGTTTCTCCAAGAGGAGATGTTAGTTGTATCTGGTAAATGATTACATTAAGCATTTGTCTCAATATGCTCACATGCTACCAAGTATAATACTTTTCAAAGACTGCTATCTCAATTATAGTGTTTACTTGTAATGGGGTATTTTTCAACTTTGTCATGTGCAACTTTGAATCTTATCAATTTAATTGATCAAACCTGAAACCTGGAGTTTTGTCCTTAATAATGAGTGTGTTGCTTTTCTTCCAAGTCTCCTTCACTCAAGATGACAAGTGCTTTCTTCAACATGTCTTTTGTACTAGGACAATATGCTATCTTGACAGAAGGTTGGGTTAGAGAATAAACTCTATGATCTCAACTTTAATCCATCTAATACCTTGACTTTAATTTTTTACCAAAGGTTAGTATGATGGTCATAGATTCAACATGCAACCTAGGTCAAAATGACGTCATAACAAATAGATGCATATCAGAGTATTCAAACTTGGGTTTCATTATTCCTCTGAATGTGTTGGATCTTGAGATACTTCTGGATCTATGGCAAGAGATCCTTTCTCCTGCAAATACCCTTTAAAGCTTAACCATTTAAACATGTGTGAGTACATATCTCTGATGGTATTTGCAGGTAGTGGCACCGTCTAGTAGCAACCGTAATGATCACCAACTCTTAAAAACTTCAAGGGTGATTGCAATTGGTACTACGACTGATACTTCAACTAATACTGCAACTGTAATTGATACTGCAACTGATTCTGAGACTGCAACTGCAACTGCAATTTAGGGTTTTATGAGGAAACCTTAATTTTTCCAACTTCAAATTTTGAAATTTTGATCCAAGGGATAGATGCACTAAGCTGAGGCGAGTAAGTTGGTGCAGTCGGATTTATGAAAATCCAAATTTTACCCCTTCAAACTTGATCAATGAATTTTTGGACTGGTGCTTTTGGTTTTTTGGTACTTCTAGTACTTTGTGAAAACTAGGGTTTCACTTTCCGAGAGATCTACCCACTGAAAAGGTGCACTGAAGATACCAAAGTGTTCCTTGAGGTAGGGTGCACTTTTCTAGATGGTTTTGGGGCTGAAATTCTTCTTCAATAAAAGCCCTAATTTTCATGTATGACAATAGTGACATTTTTCTTCTTCTTGTGAAAGATGCTCTCTTCAGCTTAGCTCTGATTCCATGTTAAGGTTTAATTTATTATTAAGTTTCTTTTCAATTCACTAGATAACCATAGCATAGATAGGATCACTGAGAAATACACAATCACAAGAGACACATCATTTATCCTGGGAAACCCTCATGGGGGAGAAAACCCAACAAAAATTTCCTTAATATAGATAGTCAATACAATGCCAAGAGAATAAACCAAACAATACAGAAAGTCCTCTCCCAAGTATGCGCCTCTCTCTCTCTTCCTTCTTCTCCAACTGCAACTCCAAACTTGCGCTCTGATGAACAAGTGAGTGGGTGAAAAAATGAGGCACTGACCTCTCTTATTTATACAATCTGGTAGGTGTGAACTGAGATGTCTTTTCACTGGCAGGGCCAACTTCTCATTCTGGGTGGTTATAACCACTTTAATATATTATGGGGGCCAACTTCTCATTTAGCCTATTACGATTAGGGTTTGACCAATCCGCAAAAGGGGATTTGGTTATTTACAATACCCGACATGATCAATCCACAAAAGGGGATTGATCTAATGAATAATACATCAATAATAAATAGAATACTCTTTGTAGTTACAATATTTCAACAATGAATATGCCACTTACAATAGACACAAGGAGGGAAGACCTAGATCTGATTTTCCCGCTTTTCCTCCCAACTCAGAGGAAAAGGAAGAGGCACATAGGGAAGTAGATAGATGGACGAAGTGTGAGGCTGAGCATGAGTCAGAGAGGATGTTAGTAGATATATATGCGAGACCATAGGGTAGTGGTAAGGCCCCCATGGAACCAGAGGCAACCTTCATGCAGGTACTCAACAATCTACTAGTCAGTCAACATGCCATGACTCAGTCCTTGGCACAGATGGATGGTAGGTTGGATATAGTGGGCACACAAGCCCCACATGCAGCGCATGGGAACTCAGGGGCAGGCAGTAGACCCCAATCACCTACTCACACATACACGTCTTCAAGTAGGATTCCTAGGCCATTGTGCCCCATTTTCCATAGGGCAACCCCAACAACAACACAATAACCGATAACATAGAGGCTGCCCACTCAGGGGAAGGACATTGCAGAGTACAAGAGGGAATCTGCAACATTGGGCTGTGAATTCCATCATGACATGACCCTGGTCAAGTATTGTGAACTCAGACTCAGGAACCGTCCCAAAGAGCCTCAGAGAAGAGGACAACAACAACAACAGGGACATAACATTGATTTCATCCGGAAATTTGGTAAACTCACTATACCTTCTTTTGACGGATCATCCAAATGCACAACGAGAGATTGGGTACAAAATCTAGACATGTACTACAAGATCAACCAGATGACCGAGACAAAAGCCATCAATTTCGCTACCCTACACTTGGAGGTTGAGGCACACAAGTGGTGGCATCATGGACTGGTGACATTGGGACATAGTCACATCACCTCCTACAGGGAGTTCATAGAGAGACTCATGGATAGGTTTGACATGAGGGATCCATAGATCCATTTCATGGATCTAGCCCAGTTGAGACAAACTGGCACAACAGAGGAATTCATCACAAAGTTTTAGCAGGTGGCAGTGGAAATGATAGATATATCCGAGCCTAGGCCGATTATGTTATTCACAAAGGGGCTCATAAAACCCTTGATAGAATGGGTGAAGGCATACAAACCTCACACCTTCCTGGATCCCATCTTATGCACTTGAGATTTGGTAGACTCAACGCCAAAGACTAAACCCTTTTCCAAACCCTTCGTACCATAGAGGGACTGAGACAGGAGGCCATTCTAGAGAGAATGGAAGGGTAAGGAGAACCTGGATGATGAGACAAGGCAAGAGCTTATGAGGAAGAAGCTTTTCTTCACCTGCAAAGACCCTTGGGTCCTAGGCCATAGGTGCTTGGGCAAGGGAGAGATTCATTATATTGAGGTGGCAGAAGACAATGTGGACAGTGAGGAGGAGGAGCATGATAGTGGATCCACTATCTCAGAGGAGGAGCCAACACATGCCGAGGAGAAACCTCCACATAGACCACCGACACTGGCATGGAATCACCCACCGGTAGTGCCACAACCTCATGAGTAGGATAATAAACAAAAACCAACAAAGGGAGGAGTCATAGCGACCCTTTCTGGGGTTCCCAGGTATGATACCCTCTGGATCAAAGGGACTATTCATGGACATTAGACAATATCCCTGATAGATGATGGGGCCACCCACAACTTCATCAATGCCTCATTAGTATTGAGGCGAGCACTTCAAACAGAGGAGTTTGAGGGGTTTGATGTTGCAGTAGTAGATGGCCATACAATGGAGTGTCTAGATAGAGTTCCAGACTTGTAGATAAAGTTAGGAAACTGCATAGTGAGAGGCACATTTTATGTGGTTGACCTATCTGACAGAAATGTGGTATTGGGAGTCCAGTGGATGATCACATTGGGAAAAATCACCACCAACTACCAAACCTTAGAGATGGGGTTCAAAGACAGTGATGGGAAGAGGGTTGTTCTGAGGGGCATGCCAATAGGAGTGTTGACCACCTATTTCAACTAGGGGGTCAACTCCATGTGCCATGATGATATGTACCTGATGGTGCTACTAGTTTGAAGACTTGCTGGTTCTATAAGGAAATTTTTGGCTTTAGTACATGTTTTTGTAATTGGAATTTTCGCTCCTCTGCATGGGAATATAATGTAATGGGTCTGCATGGATCATAGTTTAGGTCGATTTCCTAGGAATTTATCATTAGAGGACTTCCTTTCATCAGGTGTTTTTTTTCCTTGGGTTATTAATTTGGCCTAACCAACCTTATTAGTTTCCCTTGAGTTTTTCACTCTCACAATAATCCTCCAAAGTGGTGAAAGGCGCTCTAATGGTCAAGCCCTATGGTAGCTAGTGTCTAAGAATATTGTAAATGACCATGCTAGACATCTTCTAGAGTCTTGCGGAATTCCACTGATTATTAGTAGTTTTTTTTTAATTTTTTAAAATTACCCATTTAATGGTAATTTTAATTAATTTTTGATAAAAATTGTAAAAACTGCATCCTTGGAATTTTGATAGGGGTATTTTTGCTCAAAATAAATATAATGAGACCCCCTACACCCTTGGAGAAATTTTCAACTCAATTGGACAAGTTTTGTTAGGTGTTTGTCCATGATGAGTCTAAATTAGTCTAAGACAACAATTTAATTGTTGGAATTGACAAAGTCAAACTTGTCAAATTTAGATAAAGAGTGGGAGAACTTACCCAAACATTTTCCTAACCCATTCCTAACATTTCCCAACCCTCACATCACCCCCTCACCTAGCCATTAAGAAAAAACGCCACTTTCCCTAGAGAGGTGCACCCTCCTTCTAGAATGTCTCCAAAAAGTAAAAAATTAATAAAAAAATTAATGGGAGACTTATTCTATCCCTTGGTGTGCCTCCCTAGACCCCACAACTCATCATTTGACTTGTCAAATCCTTCCAACTCATGCCAACTCATTACCGAAACCCTAAAAGTGTCTATTCCTTGACTTTGTCTTTTTCTCTTGGATGTGTGACATTTGTAACTCATCCAAGAGAGGTCACTCTTGGCTCCCAAATATAAATAAGAGCCCCCCCTCCCTCTTTTCACACATCTACTCTTGGTATTGTTACTATGCCAAAATCTCTCTTCTCCCACTCTTCTCTCTCTCTTTCTCTTGCTCTTGTTCTTCTCTCAAGCTTGTGGAAAGTATTTGTCCAAGCTTGCTATTGAATAAAGGAAATATTTGGAGGATCCATGGTGTTGAGAGTCTTCTTGGTGCCATCTTGCTACATATGAGGTGATCTTGTTCTTGTGTATTTTTTTTTCCATGCTTAGCTTTGAAGATCTATGGTAGGAATATTGAACAAAGTATTTTGTTTGTTTAGGTTTGTGAAAGTATTTTCATAGATCTAGTGAGCTTCTTGGTAGTTATTTCAAAATATTTTGATTTAATATCTAGATCTACTCACTTCCTATTGTTTCTTGTAGCTTAACATTAAAGATTGGCAAGGTTGTCTAGGGTTTTAATAAAAGATTTCAGATTTGAAAATCTCTCTTTTTACCCACTTAAACCCTTTAAAAATATTTGTTTTTTATTTATGTTCTATTCTATACTTCTTGAGACATTCTAATATACTTGGATAGAGTTTTTAAACATATTTTACTTGCTAAATTTACACAAAAAATTTCTGGTTATTACAACATAATTTTTCACAAGTTTTGTCACTTTTTGTAGCATTTCCAACAAGCTTTTGCTTGCTGATTTTTTGTAGGTTGGTGACATTTGAGAGTGATTATGGCCTATTTGGGACATCTACAAGTCAAATATCAGCCTCTCAAAATTGGGTAACAAATAACCTCTTCTTCTCTTCCCATTCTCACATATTTAACAAGCTTAAAAGGCTTGCATTCCTCTCTTGAAATAAATTTCTGCATTTTCTTTCTTTTTGCCTACAACTTGGTGAGTGCTTGGCTAACTCAACCCCCAATATTGTAAGACTAAGTTAGCATTTGGTTTTTACTTCCTTATGTGTGCTTAATGCTCTATAATAATCTATATCTAGAAGTAATCATTTACTGTTAGTTTAGGCCCATGGAGACATAATTAATTTACTTTGTTCATCTCACTCATTTTTTTCTTTGCAATCCATTAATTTGCATTTAAGTGCTTTGCTCACAACTTAATAATTTTTAAAGTACTTCTAATGTCTTGCAACTTACTTTCTTTAAGCATTGTATAATCTTGTAATATCTTGTTTCAAGCATTTTAAGTTTTCTTGCAATTTCCATTTAAGTACGTTACTTCTTTCAAGTCTTAATCTTTCAAATACTTTCCTTTTGCAAGCACACTTTCTTTAAATCAAAACAGTGTAATCAATTTCAACTAATCTAATCTCAACTTAATTCACTTAAGCTCAATTTACTTTTAAAGCCTAAAATTTATTTAGCTTAATATATCCCCAACCATTGTCTCAACTTTTCTAACAAAAAGGGAATTTAAGAAAGAAGCGGGGGGTATTAGATCGTGGACGGTCTCACAACACTTGGTGTCCTCCCTATGGAGTACTTATTTTCTTGGATTGACCTATGGAGATAGGGTGTGGCCTTGTTTGCCTCACTTATTGAGCACCCAACAAATCTTTTGGTACAAGCAGGGAGAGTTCTTGGGTTGCCACTTATTCTAGTATTTACACTCAACTTAATAACTTAATCAATCCTAAATCAATCCACTTAAACTTGGGTAATCGACATTGGTATCTTAATGGTTTATGCTTAAGTCATATTGCAAATACTTAACTTTTACATCTTTCATGCAATCATACTTTAAGCATTTGTGGGTTTGACTAAATAATCTAAAAGTTGTGCTTTAGCCCTTGGAGGCCTCATTTCAACGTTTAACTTTGAGCTTGAGTTGTATTTTGGTGTGATTGGTCTCCTCCCTTGAAGCTGTGCATCCCTTGGAGGCTTCTTCATTGCTTGGAGCTTGTTGTTGTTGTATGCCAGTAAACTTCTCCTTGAGTTGTGCATCCTTTGGAGGCACTCTTGTTTGAGATAGTTGGCTTGATGTGTGGTGGTTTACTTAATCTTTGAGCAATATCTTCTTGATCTGCACATTCAACTCCATTTCTAGATTAGTGGCTAGTTAGTTGCTTTGTATCTTGCTTTGTCCATTTTTGTATCATTGTTGTATCTCTTACTTATTCTTTAGATTCTTTGACTTTGTAGATAATTGTAAATATTGTATCTAGTAATTCATTTTATAATCTTTTGTAAAGTTTAATCTCCCTTTAACTTAGTTGACCCCTTTCCCAATCATAGGCACTAGTTTTAGTTGACTTAGGAAAAGGGTTTCTTGTCATTGAAAGTTTGCATTTGCATTGTTGACTCTCATATAGGATAGATTCCCCCCTAACCTTTAATCAATTAAAATTAAATCCTAGACATAATCTAATAACTCACATAGTAACTAGGGTTTACCCCCCTTAGCTTCCCTAGGAGTAAGCCTAGATGGAAGAATTTCAAGTTGAGGTGACAGTGGGATTGAACTTAGACATTGTGTCTACGAGGACACACTGAGTGGATTGAAATTTAGTCTACATTTGCAAGTGTGTATAAGGACAACAACAAGGAGCAGCGATGACAGTTTCAACCAAGAGGATGGAGAGGATATTCAGACATGGGGAGGTAGCATATGTTGCATAGTGCTTGATCACTATGCGAAAGGATTAAGAGGGTCGACAATAGTATCAAATAGAGATCAAGAACTTGTTGGGACGACATCAACAGGTTTTTGGGTCGATTCCACCAGGGAGACCACCTGAAAGGGGGTTTGAGCACACCATTGAGGTGGAGGAGTTGGCCAAACCTATGATCACACCACCCTATCGTCATCCTAGGAGGTTCAAGGATGAGATAGAGAAATAAATTAATGAATTGTTAGGGATGGGACACATCAGACCTAACAACAGTCCATTCGCTTCTTTAATTGTCTTAGTTCTAAAGAAGAATGGTACCATGAGGATGTACCTCAGTGAGCACCAACATAAATGGGTGACAAAGGTACATGCATTCAAATTAGACATAGAGTATGTCAAGGGGAAGAAGAACATTGTGGCTGATGCACTATCTAGGAGACCTGCGACATGTTCTTTGACAGAGATTTGAGCAGATTGGAAATCCCACTTGTTAGTGGAATATTCCAAGAACAAGTTCGCTTGCGAGATTATGGATGGATAGATTCAGGATGACATGTACAGGGTCATTGACGATGTCATATTTTACAAGGACAGAGTCTACTTGGTACCAGATTCAGGGCTTAAGAAGAAGATCCTCGCAACAGTTCGTGATTCACCACTAGCAGACCATTAGGGGTTTTCAAAACCTACATGTAGATCAAAGAGAGGTTCTCATGAAAGGGCCTCAAACATGACGTTATGCGGTACATCAGTGAGTGTGTGACTTGTCAGGAGAACAAGTCATAGCATACACTTCCAACAGGCCTACTTCAACCACTTCCCATTCCAGAGAATAAATGGAGAGCATATCGATGGACTTCATCACATGCCTACCCAAGGTTCAGGGTAAGGACTGCATCTATGTAGTGGTCAACAGATTGACCAAGTTTTCTCACTTCTATGCCATATCGACAGAGTACATCGAAGTTCAGGTAGTCGAGTTATTCTTTAGATAGGTCTTCAGACTTCATGGGTTGCCGATGAACATCATCAATGACAACGATAGTCAGTTTATTGGGACATTCTGGAGGGAGTTGTTTAGATTGGTGGGGACAGAGTTGACACCCAACACCAACTATCACCCTCAGACAGATGGGAAGACTGAGATCGTCAACAAGTGGGTTGAAGGGTATTTGAGGAACTATGTAGGTGGAAAACAAAGAACATGGGTTGGGTGGCTACATTTAGGAGATCATTGTTACAACACCACTTTCCACATGTCCATTGGTATGACACCCTTTCAAGCATTGTACGGGTATGATGCTCCCACTTTGATAGACTTGGTTTTCGAGGAGAGCAGATCTCCCAAGGCCAATGATTGGATCACAAAGAGTCAGTGTAACACCATGTTTCCCATAGTTATTAAATATAACTATATTGGCCAAGAGACTATGGAAAACTCAAATGTGTGATTGTTTGATTTGATGTACCATTTTACAAAAGTTCGATGAATGTAAATTATGTTATTTTAATAGAAAATGGATAAGTGTTGCATCATTACTGGAA